>VYZT01057953.1:0-46164 GCA_013400735.1 Pomatostomus ruficeps | reverse complement strand
ACTGCAAAGTCAGGGCAACAGGCGGTTGCTTAACAGATCATTGCTTTGGGGGGAAAAAAGGATTTCCTTCTTGCCAATTTAGAAAGCTCAGAGGTTGAGATGGAATGTTTTTTTTATTGATGGAGGTGAGATTTGGAGAGATGTGCAGAGAGTGAGAAGTGCCATAAATTACTGCTCAGAGCTTCAAAAGATCATGTTCTGTCCAAAGCATTTGTTCTCCGTGGGCCAGAGCTGTGACACTTGTTCCCAAAAAGCTCCCAAAAGTTCTGCTTTACCCCCACTGCAGTTTTCCCTTTTTATTGGTTGCCATGAAAGTAGGCAGAGAGCTTTTAGGAGATGTTATTAGAAAAAACTCCATCTAAGGCTATTTCTCATCTATAATGGGAAAGGAAGAATTTAAACCACAGGAGGAAAGACTGGGGAGAAATTAAATAAATTAAGGAGAAGTTAAAAGTTTTTTCCATCTTACTTCCTTTCTACTACAGGCATAATCTTTCAGTATTATGCTAGTTTGTACCTTTTTTAAAAAGCTTGATCTCCTTACTGCTTTTCTTCCCATTGAGGGTACGAAGAGTGATTGCAGATTTGCAGTTCCATGCTTTACATTCTCCTCGTTTGTTTGTTTGGGGTTTTTTGCCTTTGTTTTTGTTTTCTTCCTGAAAGTTACCAGGAGCCAGAGCGACTACAAAACACAGGCGGGTCGGTGGTGCCCAGAGATCCTTGGTGCTTCCTGGAATAATGGGGATGTGACAGAGGTTTAACTTGCTGTTCTTTGGGTTCTTCAGGCCCTTTTGGCTGCCTCTCTCCTAATTCCTGGTGAGAGGAATTGGCTGGGGGTGCCACTAGAAGCTTTTAAGGTCCCTTCCAACCCAAGTTTTTCAGTGGTAGTGCCACAGGTTGGTAAGAATAATGTAAATTACTGTATTTTGTTTCAATCTTTGCAGCAGGATGATTTCCTGACACCTGCAAGGTGCTGAATCCCCCCTCCTGGGCTGCTGGCGGTTCCTGCCTCATACTGCTGGCAGAAATAAAGGCACCATGTCCTGCTCTCCTGCAGTTGTTTGTACTCTCGTTGGCCTCGTGGTTCCTAGTTGTGATACAGAATAATTCAGAATTCACCTGGGCAAGTGCAGCCTCAAAGATCAGAGATTTTTGATAGAAGGATGACTCGGAAACACATTTTTGGTTAAAGGTCAGGATTTCAAAGAGCAGCTGCAATGGAGAAGAGCAAAAAGACAAACACAGGAGCTGGAGTTGGGCTGGGCAGGATTTTGGGATGTTGCACCAGTGAACAAGGCAGGTGAGCAAAGGATAAAAACTCTGATCCCACAGGGGCTGGGTAGATTTTCACAGAGCAGTTTCTGTTTCAGGCTGAGCTCTGCAGTTTCCCTTGGAGACAATACGCTTTCCAGTAACAATTCTAAGCCAAGTTCACAAACATCTGAGCTTCACACCCCGGGGTTGGAGGGCAGCGCTTGCTGAGGTAAGCAAAGAGAAGTGTATTTAATTCAGGTTTTGTGTTCCACAAACCAGCCTGTTTCCCTGGATTGGTAATTTAATGAGTAAGATTTCTGTGTGCATCTGCGAGACATAATCTAATTAATGAAAATTGTTGGCTTTGGTTATAAATATTTTGAGTTGAACTGTTTGTTAATTCTTCTGTGTGTCCATGCTGAGCACACTTTTATTGCCTTCCTGCTCCAAAATGATAGGTGCAACATGTTCACAGAGTAAATTGGGTTTTATTACTATTGAATTTAATTTTTTTCCCAGAAGATCCTAGGTGTCCCTTGCTCCTCAGCTGTTTGGGCTGAAAAATGCTGCTTTTATTTTTATATTTTTCTGGGAAGCAGAGGCCCGTGTCAGAGCAGAGCCTCCAGCTGCACCCTCAAGCCTTCTCACTCTGGAGAGCAGCTGCTGCTCATTGGGGACCTCTGAATGCACTGGTGACTGAGAAAACCCATCAACAACCTCGTGGCCATCTAAGCAGAAATCTGTCAGTATTTAAAGAAAAAATTAAACCAGGTTGTTGTTTTTGTGCAGTGAAAATATCCCAGAGTGAGAAAATGCTGGTGGGAAGAGCAGGCAGTCCCATGAAGAAATCACTGCTGGGAGGGTGGCAAATTTCTCTTTTTAAGTTTTATTTTTGTGTAAATGCAGCAATGCTAAAGGCTAGTATCCAGTAAGGGATTCAACTTTGTGAAGTATTTGACTAAAAGAAAATATAACGCTTGTCTCGATTTGAAATTATGCTATGTGTGTTTTTGGACAGGTTAAAAGTCAGAAATGTCACTTTTTAATATATCATCAGCAGCTGGGGTTATTGCTCAGGGTTTCTTTTGTCATAATGAAGGATTCAGTCAGTTTTCCCCTCGTGTTCACAAATTTATCTACCTGGAATGGCAGATTAATTAATTATTTTGTGTTCTCTGATTTAAAGCTGGGAGTTAACCAAAGAGCTGTGTGTGCTCTTTGGTTAAAATAGAATCATTCCTTCCTGCCTGGGAAAAATTCTGGATATCCAAACAGGCAGAGGAACATCTAGCACAAAAGAAGATTTTTTTCCCCCTTTAATTACTGTTCTTTCATTTTAGGAAGAGAGAGGGTAATTTATCTTCCTCGTGGATCATTGATCACGAAGTAGTAAGAGGTAGGAATTTCCCTGATTCCTGGACTTTGATAAAATTTTGTGGATAAAATTGATACTTTACGTCTTTGGTCAGTATAAGAATAAGAACCCATGAAATTTTTCTAGCAGCTGGATGCTGCATAAATGGATCACATCAGACATCATTGTTAGCACAACTGCTACCTAACATGTAAGAATATCCTCCTAAGAACTGAACAATTTAGGGGTATTTAATCCAAACACTTTCTTTGTAATGAGGAATTAAATGATTGTGCTTGGGTTTGAGAGGCAGCTGGTAAGAAAAGTGAAAAGCTGGTATGAAAAGAACCTTGGTGATCTGCCACTTCCTTTGCAAATGCAAAACAAACAAACAACCTCCTACCCTCCCCTCTCAAAAAAACCCCAAATTAAACAAAAACTAACGACAAAAAAGGAAAAGCACCCAACCAGCAAACAAAAACAACAGAAAACTTGGATTTTGTCTGTTTCTGTGAGATGTAGAGCTTCCCTTCCTTGAGGAATATTAGGGGAAAATATCGGGGAGGGTGTTAAATGGTTTCACTGTCTGAGTCTGCTGCGTTCAGCTCCTGGAAAGATAAAGCTGAACTTTGAGTGCTGCTCCTGCACCAAGTTATTTTTGCAGCAAAGGAATTCAGGCTCATCCCAGAAGTATGTGTAGAGAGAGGAAAAAAAAGAGAATTTTGTCGATTTCTGGTTCTCCAGCATATAAATAAATTAAGGCCCCAGGAAATCTGTGCCTCCCTCAGCTTCATGGTTCTTTAGCAAGACCCTCCTGGAAAAGATTTGCTTGGACCTTGCCAGTTTTGGTTTCCCTCTGGAAAGTTGTAATCAAAAGGAAGAAACACTCCTGAGTTGAAGCACTCTGCCCAGGGTCTTAGTGGCAAGTTGAAGAGCCCTGAATTTGTCCTGCTTGCATGTCAGGAAATGCTAATTGGCTGGCAAATAAAATGGGGTTAAACAGTGGTGGGGGAGGACTTATTAACAAAAGAAGAAGCTGAAGAAGTGCATGGGCCACGTGCAACCCATGTGGCTGTGCTGTCAAAGGAGCTGGATGCAAACCTTTGCTTTCTTTTTGGCTATGAATTGATGATCTTTGGAGGAAATCCCCTTGGAAGGTGCTGCAGAAAACAGCTCTAGAGGTAATCAACGAGAGGGGCAAAGCAGGACATTTTTGGTGTTTTTTGGGAAACCAGAAAATTGTCAGGCAATGTAATAAAGAGGAAAATAATGCAAAGTATGCATTGCAAAGCATGGGTAAAAAAAAATGCAAATGGCAGAATCCCCGATCAGCAGTCATCTCTGAGATTCTTGCAGCAAAGCTCTTGTTGGGGGCAGGGCAAGAGAAAGTTTGAACCCTGCAGGGAAGGAAAGCAATGAGGGTCTGTTGCAATGCATTCACTAATAAATTTCAAGCTTACACAGCTTTTGCTGTGGAGGGCTTTGACTCAGTAGAGTAAGACAAAAGTTGATAAAGTTTCGGAAATTTTTTTTAGGCTGTAATCTGGGAGAGTGTAAAAGGAATGACTCCAAGCTTGAAATATTAATTATAATGTTTTCAAATTAAGTAATTGTGCTTTTTTTATTTAGCTTTTCTTCTGTTTTTGTAGTCACAATTTTAAATACATGGAAGCTGAATAAGTGAATATTGCAGCTTTGGAGTCCTTTGGCTCAATATTTGCTTTCTGAACAGTGCTATTATTTAATCTTGAACTGTAAAACCACTGTATTCTGTTGAGCTGAAAGAGCATTGTGAAATATAGAATTGCAAAACACACAGGAAAGCAGCTGTAATGTTTCTTCCTGAAACAGGCAAGCACAGCAGCCCTTCTAAAATACAAAAGTGAATTTAAAATTGGCAGTATATAAGCGAAAAATAATGGCCAAGTGCTGCTTTCCACAGGCTTTCTAAACTTTCAGACTCTGTCTTCCCTTTGGGGTTGACCATGTTCTGTTTATATATCAGCTGGCTTAAGGCTGTGAAACTTTCTTCTGAAAGGAGAAAGAAAAGTTTGAGAAGCCCTCACCTGAGCCAGTAATCGTTGATACAGAGATAAATGTGTATTTCACCAGAATGAACAAGCACTGAACTCCTTCCGTGCTGTAACCAGCAGTTCTGGTGGAGTGGGAAGCACAACCCCTTTGGCTGAAGGGAGCTGATCCTCTGTGCCAAAGCGGTGAGTTCCTATGTCCTTGAGGCAGCTCCCTGTCCCCTGTCTCGCAGTGGCACCACTGGAGGGTGGCTGCAAAGGACTTCATTTCTCACAGCTGCCACTTCCAGGATTGCTCTCAGCTCTGCTAAACCCCTTTTTATTCTGTGGTTGTGCAGGACTTGGTTGATGAACTTCCCTGAGCCACAGTGGAGGGAGAGGAAAATCTGTTTAAGGTGTTGGGGTCTGATGGAAAGAATCCGTGTGCAGCTGCTGTGAGGAACAGAGAGCTGAGCTGTCCTGGCTCCTGCAGATGTGTGGCTGTGGTTGCTGCCGGGGTGGGAGAATTTCAGATCTCCACAGGAAGGCACCATGGGCAGGAAGATGCAGTGGGCAGCAGTAGAATATTTGTGTTCAGAGCTTTCCCCTGCTGAGAAGAAGGATGTTCCAAGTGCTTAAGTGGCTGTCTCTCGATCCAGGAGGGCTGATTTCCTCATTATTTTGTTGAATCCTCAGGCAAATAATTTGTGCTGCAGCTTGATGAAACAGTTAAAATAACAAATGCTGCTGAAAAGGCAGATTTCCTTGGCTTAAGCCCCAGCCTCTTTTCCTGCATTCTCACCTGGTCCTAAAGAGAGCAGAAACAGCAGAAAACGCAGCCCAACAGCAGCAACAAAGCTGGGATAACCCTGAGACAATCTTGTAACTGCTGGTAGGGAGAAGAAGCAAATTTTTCTCTCCTAATTTACAGTACTGACAGAAATTGCACGCAGCTCTTGGTGGATTCATCACATCTGGCACATTCCCCAGGTCTTTGCTTGGCTTTTCCAAAGTTTCTGGTAATCCTGACTGGCCACAAGAGTCTAGAATAAAGAGGACATGCTCACCTTGCTGTTCACCTTCCCTTTCAATTCATTAATCTGTGGGTTGAACGTCCTCAGGCTGGTCCCCAGGTCACTGCAGTATTAACCTCTGTCAGCAGTGAGAAGTGGCCACTGATGTCCAATTCTTTCTGTCTCCAGTTTTCAGCTGTGCCACGGCTTCTCGCCCTGCTGATTGCCAGGTTTCTTCAATAGCTCCTTGTGAAGGGAGATTGTTTGGGGTTTTTTTTGTAAAAAGTCTTTGGAAAACTTGAACCATTTTCTCTCTGGGAGTTTCTCTGTTTAAAATTAATGGGCTGCCAGGAGTGAGGGGCAATTGAGAAGAAACATATGGACAATTATTTTACCAAGCACAGTTCCTTAACAATCAGTAATTTTCCTGTGGCTTTACGGCCCTTGGGGGCACTGGGGTCTGACTCCAAAGGAAGCAAGAGAATGTGAGCGTCCCAAACATGGAAATGGTCAGGCAATTAAAAGTTCTTCTTTTCCCCCAAGTTCTTGTGAAGCCTCCTGCTCTGTAAACCGCTCTTTACAAGGGTAAACAGAAGGGAGCAATCGATTCCTTTCCTGAATTAATGACTTGATTCCCTGGCCCTGCGTCTGAAAGCAAACAACAAATTACCAGTGGCTCCAAAGGCAACTTCAGTGCACGACTTCATCTCCATCAAAGCTAAGCTTGGGCAGATCGTTAATTTTGTAAGGCCTGCAATGGGGTGAACTTGTGTCTCTGCAAAAAATCCAGAAATGCTTTGCAACTGAATAAATCCGAGGTTTGCAGCAGGCTGGCACTTCACAGAGCCCATGAGGAGCCATCAACGTGCCCTGTGTTGCAACCCCTTATCATGAGTCTGGGAACACAGCAGCCAGCCCTTTGCAATGGAGTCCTTTTCTTCATTAGAATCTGAAGAAATGTTTTGAATGTAAATGTATAAACTTTGCTGGAGTTCTCCACCACAATGACAACATGGGCAAAGAGCTGAAAAATAAAATTAGCAATGCCTGGTTTTTGCATGGGGGAGGTTTGCCAGAGGAAGCAGCTACTTGGAGGTAAAAGCACCATGGCCAAGGGCAGAAAGAGAGGAGAAATTCAGAGTCTCCAAACTCTCAGTCAAGTTCCTCTGGGAATTGCAAAAACCAGCTTTATTTAGGGCCTTTCAGTGGTGTCCAGAAGTCCTGGGGCAGATGCTGGTGTCTCTTCTGTGGCACAAAGCAAAAAGGTGCGCAGCTTACAGCAAGGCCACATTTGACCTCACCTGCCCCTTCTGAAAATTCTGAGAGATCCAAAGTGCTCAGTGCCAGGAGGAGAAGCCCTGGACACTCCTCATGCAGAGGAGAGCAGCAAGAATGATCAAAACCACAAAATAATAGAGCTCCTGGTGGGTAAAACACACTTGCAAGGATGAAGGGAAGCTGTCCTTCCCCATTACTGGGGCAGGTGAGATAAAAATGGATAGAAACTATAGAGAGCAAACTGCTGTCAAGAAATGGTGAATTTCTGAAACATTTCTGAGAAAGTCGATGGAGGTTCCATCACTAAATGCTTTTAAAAACAGATATGAGGGTTTGGTTTTTTGCTTTTTTTGGGTTTTTTTGAGGAGTTACTCATGTAAACCTTTGCCACAATGTGCTTTTTCCAAACTCCTCCTAGGCCTGCAATTTTGTGAAGTTTCATCTTCCTGAGGGGTGTATATAAAGTTAATGCAGCTCAATATATATATTTTAAAAGCATTAAAATACATGCCTGACAAAAATTGTATACAAGGAATACCCATTTGTGCAAGTTATATGGATTATCACATATTAAAGCCATGCTGAGAATTATTAGCTCAGCTGCTTTTCTGGGCATTTTAAAGGTTGACTTTGGGTTCGGTGTCCTCTGAACTTGAATAATTCAGTGTATTTCATAAATACTTTCATATGTTTTCAGATGTTATGCTCATTGAAGGCAACCTCTCCATACACCTCATGGAAAAGTGACAAAGGCTTGGAATTTTACAAAGAAAATTATGAATCTTGAAGGTAGGCTTGTGGTTTTTTTATTCTTTCTTCCAACAATATATCACCTGCAGCCATTTCTATTGATTTTAGCACTGACTGCTCTGCAGAACCCTACTGAGGCACTGTGACAGCCTCAGTAGGGTTCTGCAGAGAACAGACAGTCTGTGAAAAACACATTGGAAACCACCTGAAAAATATCTCAAAAATGCCTCTGAGAGCCACGGTGGGTGCTGAGCAATGTTAAAACCACAAAGCTGTTCCACTGATCAAAGTTCAGTTCTGCTGCCTTACCTAGGCACAGGCTACTTGGAGTGTAATTAATTAATTAATTCCAGAATGTAATGCTTTATTTGTGTGTGTTCACAGTGACTGTATGAACACTCCAGTGTGGAAACAGCTCCTAGTGAAACATGAAGTTTAAAAACTCAGGAAAAAAGTAGAGGTTAAATACTAAAGCGCTAGGATTTTAGTAAAAGTTAAGTAAAGCAAGAACTGCAGCTGAATTTCCATAACTGAGCAAACAATTAGCTAAAGATTAATTATCTAAGTTATTCTGTTTGTTCAGCTGCACTGATGATCAGTAGACCCAAAGAGATTGGTACAATAACTAATTTTTCAAGTAGAATTTCTATTCATAGAGGGTGAAGGGAAAGAACTGGAGAATTTCCAGAGATACCATCCATTATCTTGACCTAAACAAGTAGACAGGTCAAAGTGAGTTTACTTCATCTTTCACACCCCCTACTCAAATCATAAGCCCACTGGCCCATTTAAAAGGAGTTCAGAGCACATGCTTAATTAGTTTTCAGCTAATTACCATACAGAGTGGGGAATGGGAGGTGGCAATAATATGAATATGCATTTGTATTGAATTTTTTGTGGATAAATAGACCTTGTAATGCCTTGTGATTTTGCCCTGCATATGTGGAAGCAATTCCACGCAGGTGCCTTGCCNCAGCTTTTACCTGTCTTGGGAGACGAAACCCGGGATTCCCAAGCCTTTTCCCCTTCCCAGGGAGCCAGCCTCTCCCAGTCGGGGTCCAAGAGTCAGCCCTGTCAGCCGGGACACCTCAGTGCTTCCAGCCTCAGCTGCTGAATTGCTGACACACCCCTGCCTACCCCTCCGGGACCTTGACAATTCCTGCCTTCCCAGCCTGCAACTCCGAGGCCCCTGTTACAGCTCCTCCTGCTCTCCAAAGAGGGCACTGGGACCAGCTGCCCCTGGGAGCTCGTACAGGGAGTTCTTTCTCCATCCCTTCCTGCTGGTTGCAGCCGCCATCGCGCCAGCGGCCGGAGCCCCACCACAGCACCCCCTGCAGCCCACGGGAGTCATCGCACCCTCCCTGCTCACCGGGAACACCAGTGCCTCTGCTGACTGTGACTGTAACTGCACCAAACGGGAATTGCCAACAGAGCGGGAAGAGACTGTCCGTGGGTTTGTGTGTTCTTATTTGTGGTGGTTACCATTGTTGTTGTTTTGTCTGTCCCACCATATATATAAATATATTAGTAAAGGACTGTTATTCCTCTTTTCTCATACCATTGCCTGAAAAGCCCCTTGATTTCAAAATTATACCAATTCGGAGGGAAGGGGGTTACATTTTCCTATTTTAAAAGAGGCTTCTGCCTTCTTTAGCAAATACCTGTCTTTGAAACCAAGATAGGTATTGATACTAGATCTATACCCATATTTTAGTAAATCACTAGGAATAAAGTTTATTTCCATTCCCCCTCAGATGTGGTGTCTGCCAGGGCTGGCCTGTCCCCTTGGGTCACACTTCACTGCATCCACAGTGCCAAGGTTGTACTGCTCCAGTTGTACAGGCCTAGACAGCATTTTTATATTTTTTTAAGAGGTTTTCATTTCCTTCATGATGTAGCATTGCTGATTGATGGATCTTTATTCCCAGGAAAAGGGGATATATAAAAAATACACCGGTTGCCAGCTTGCTGGGGAGATTTCCGCCATTCATTTTGGCTCATTGAAAATATGAAAATTCTGCAGCTTCTCCAGCAGAGATTTCTCTGCAGAGCTCCACTTCTGGCCATGCTTCACAGCTTTGTATTTCTTCAGCACATACAAATAGGATATATCAAGAGAAGTGTGTTTGCAGGCCCCATTAATTTGAAATAACACGACCTGGGGTATTGTTTTACCCCTTAACACATTTGGGCTTGTAAAAGCCGGTTTCTTTTCTATGAGGCTATTATTGCCTGACTTTCGACAAATATTTCAGGATAATTTATCTTCTGTTATTCATTTTTGCTTCAGGTACAAACCCCGTGTGTTATTATTGTCTTTTTATTAGCAGCAAATGAAAGGAAAGCACCGTGGTCTGCATGCAAACTTTGAGTTTTGGTGGCAAAGCTGCATCTACATGAGCTTGTAATTCAAAGTTTCTCCTGGAGGTTGGAGTAGATCTCCTGAGGTTCCTAAGAACCATGCAATAATTCAGATTATATGTTGTGTTTTGCAAAAGGGTTAACATTTCATTCAGTTATAATTTGAATTCACACATAGGGAAAAGAAATATTTCCTAGGGTTCTTCCTCGTCATCCTTGTTTTTCTTCTGGAGTTGTAGGATGGTGTACTTTCAGCCTTTCAACTCAAGAGCAGGCTGTGATGAGATTTTTAGAGCTGTAGGATGATGTACTTTCAGGTTCTCAACTCAAGAGCAGGCTGTAATCATATTTAGAGCTGTAGGATGGTGTACTTTCAGGTTCTCAACTCAAGAGCAGGCTGTAATGAGATTTTTAGAGAGCAGCCCTGCTGGAGCTGACCAGCAGTGCTTTGTGAATGGGCTGGCACCTTGCAAGTCCCAGTGAGTCAGTAAGACACAGGCTTCAGTTTTAACCTAGGCTGGTCATTTTACAGGTGAAACAACCCTAACACTGACTTTAAATAGCATTTTGCAGCTGCAAGTGCCCAGGGCCCCTCCTGTGCCCTGTTTTTACAGCTCAGCCACTGAATGGGGCTTGACATACCAGGGGGGCCTGGCTGGCAGCAGCCCCTGCCCCATCCTGCAGAGGGACCAGGGATTTCTCTAAAACCTTCTATAATTCCTTCCCAAAGGTCTCATTCCAGGCCAGCCCTGAGGGGAAAACAAAAAACTCTCCAACAACATTTTTAGTGTCAGAGAATCAAGGCATTCCTTTATTTCTGGCCAGGATGTGCCACAGAAATAATTTCATCCACACACAGCCTGGGTGTGCAGAGAAAATTGTTCCATAACACAGGGATTTTACCTGATTTTTCACAAACTTTATACAGTCAAAACACACAGAGATCTATTGGATCAATGTTCAGTGGTTCCAAGTTCTGTATTTCTTAGTTTTTGGGTTTCTATTGGTTACAGATCTCTTCTGATGTTGATTAGGTTCTCATTGCTTGGTTCTCTGATCAGTCCTTCCTGGAATAGGGGTCTCCCCCTGTGCCAGGGGTGTTGTTTGGAGCTGAGGTTTGTTAATTGCCCTTGATGGTTGTTATCTCTGTGCGTCTCCTGTGCTGCTCTCCTCTGCTGAGATGTTCAGCTCATCAGGCCTCCCCCCAGTTCATTCTGTGATTCTGTGAACACTGACTGAAGTTACGAAACAAAAAATTTTAATCTTGGTATATTTTCCAACAGGTGCAGCCCCTATGAGCAGGCAGAGGTGGGGAGACCTTCCTCAGGTACTGGGAGAAGCCTCAGGATGGAGACCCTGGTCCTCAGGGCAGACCTCAACCCCCTCAGGGTCTCCAGGAAACACAATCCTGTGAGGTACAAGCATTCCAGGAGGTTTCTGGATATTTCCTTACTGAGGCAACACAAAAACCTGAACAGCAACCTGCAGATGTCATCACCTCAAAGGACTCCATGACACACAAAGATACCAACCCTAAAAGTGGCTTCCTCGAGCTATTAAGGAGAAAATGATGAGCTGTAAATAATCAGAAAGGTGATTGCAACAAAATATCAGATAATTCTAAACCTTTTCGTGCTGCAAACAAATCCATACTTTCTCTTCTCTACTTGCTAGGTTTTTATGAAGTCACAAGCGAGAAATACAAATAATTACAGCTCTGAGAATATCTGGGAGAGGGATAAAGCTTTGACTCCACGGGGCTTTTTTCTGTACCTAAATTTAAGGATCTTCTCACCTTGCTTGTCAACTGATAACTCGTGAAACACTTATTTCAACACCTACAGCATCACTGCTAGGACATATTCCTTCCTGAGGAATGATCTGCTGTGCTGTGCTTACCTGTGACAACTGTGACCTCTCAACGTGACAAAATGCAGGTTTTTAGCATGCATGTTCCCTGCCCCACGTGGTTTGATCTGAATCATCAGTGAGCAACCTCAGTCACCAAGCTCTCAGTGCCATTTTTAGCACAGATTTTTTTCATTCCAAGGCTGATAAAGGAGATGAGGATCAATCATCGGAGACAGGGCCAAGAAAAAGGAGTGAAAAAGAGAAAAATGGGAAACACATGGGAAAAATGAGACCCAAGATAGACACATGGAGCCTTCAGTGAGGTAAGAGCGTTTGGGTCCTCAGCAGATGGGTGAGTCTGTGCCTGATCTGGGTAAGAGCAAGTTTCTTTCCAGCTTTCTTGGTTTGGTTTCTCAAGAATTTATTTCCTCATTTATTGAATCCATCCCTGTATCCTGACAGTGAATAGTTAATGCTGGGATATGAGATGTCCTGAGGCTCTGAAGCTCTGTTTCAGCTGCTGTGAGATTTGTCCTTTTCCTTTTTGGAGAGCTCTCTTTAAAACATACACAGGAAAGTTCAGAGGTACTGCAAGCACCTTTTTTAGCCCAGATTTTTGCTTCCTGTCAGTTTGGATACATTTAGTTTCCAGGAGGCCTCCGTGGGGGCAGGAGAAGACATCAGAAAATACTGAAACTGAAGGAGGGACCTCCTGTACCTCAAGGGTAAAAGAGGTTAATAGGCTTTAGGGAAAGCTAAATTTTCCTGCCTACTGAAGTGGATGTTTTTGATATAACTGAGATAAAAAGAAACAAGTGGGGAGGAGGGAAAGGCTAGAGAAAACCTTAGAAAACCTCCCAGCTTTAGGATTTCTTGCTTTTGCAAAGATGCAATATCAAAAAAGCTGTTGGTTTTGTTATTTATTGATCTCCCTAACTATTAGGTAATTAATTATTAATTTTTTTTTTTTTGAAATTCCTGTAGATGAAAGAAGTCTTAGTTACTTCCCCAAGTGTCTGAGTGCTCTCATACCTAACATTACCAAAACAAGAAAAAAAAAGCTGGCTTCAACATTTTACTTTATTCCTGCAAGTCTGTTGCATAACAGACTTGTGAAAAAAAACACGTGGGCTCTGTTAATAACTTTCAGCATCACAGAATCACAGAATATTCTGAGCTGGGAGGGACACACAAGAATCACCAAAGCGCAGCTCTGGCCCTGCAAGGGTCACACCGTGGGATGTCGCATTTAAAGCACACCCTGTTTGATCTGGAGAGGAATTGGTGTTATTTGCAGGTGAATCCTGAGTTACCTTTCCATGAAGTTTCACCACTGCTGTGGTTGGAGTAGAATATCCGACAATGAGCAAACCTTATTAGGTTTAGAAATTTTGTTTGGGAACCAGTAAGAGTTCCCAAAAGCTGAATCTGATTTTAATCTTCATCTGAACTTGCTGATAATGGTGCTGCAGGCTAAGCTTTGGCTTCCAAGTATTTTTGGTGTGGCTAGAAATAGTGCAGCTTATTTTGTGTGTATTTCAGCACTCCTTATTTCAGCCAGTTCTAGGAATAAGCAACTCTGGAGCAAACAGCTATGGCAAAAAAATTTAAAACTTAACCAGTTTCATTTTACTGTCTCCCTGCTTTGTATTTTGGATTAGTGGCTCAAGTTCCCTTGCGGGGCAGCCGTTGCCATCAGCTGCAATATTAAATGTTTGAGAATGACTTAAAAGCCAGTTTTAAACCATTCTGGGTAACCTGACTGTCCTTATCTGAGAGCCACACCTAGGGGCTTTGGGATCCATCAGGAGAGACTGAAATGGAGTCAGTCTCAAAAGAGACAGAGATTTCGATGATGAAACCTCAAAATCCTCTTCTTTAGGGCTCCAAAGCTGCTGAGCATCTGAGCCTGTGAAAACTTCGGACTTTTTGGGGATGGCCAACACCAGGGGGGTTGCAGAGGAGTGGCCTGTGCTCTCTGGCTGTGGGGGACACCTGCGGAGAGGATCACGGGAAGCCTCTGCAGGTGCACAAGGAATTATTTAAGTGCTGTTATTGAAGTGGTGGCAGGCTAAATGTGGGTTAGAAATTGTGCCTGGATTCATCACACAGGCATCACATTTAAATAATCAATCAGAGGCCCTAAACACAGCATTGAGGAACGTTGTCAAATCGCTTAAAAATTAGGAAAGAGAAGGTGCAACTTGAATTAAGCTTCCTACTGCATTAATTTGAAGTGTTGCCTAAAATTCTGTTTCTGGAGCAGTAGAAGATCTCAGTTCTCTAACACAAATTCCTGTATTAGGTCATACGACCACAGACACACAATCTAGTTCAGGGTTGGGGGTTTTTGCCTTTTTTTTTCTTTTTTAACTCATTTTATTTCACAACAAACTTATTTGCAGAGAAGAACGGCCTTGCCTTCAGAAAGGCCTCCCCTTGGGCAGTGTTTTGAGTGGCACCATTTATTTCTCGTGGGGAAGTTTCCAGGGAGGTGAATCTTCTCACAGACCCGACCTGCAGATGAACACAAATCTGACTTTTCATTGTAAATGACATCTGTGAAATGCAGCTGAATACAAATCTGACTTTTAATTGTAAATTACATCTGTGAAATGCAGTTTGGCTCCCTAAGAGAGGGACCTCCAGCTTAGCAGCTCCAGCCCGTCCTGTGGCACGGTGATCAATTGTTCTGCTGCTGCTGTGGGTGTAACACATCTTCCTCGAGCAGAGGAGCCCTTCACTCTCATGTGGGGATTTAATTTTCCCATCACTCTTCCTGCTCTGTGGAACATGTGCCTGAGCCATGGGAAAGAAATGTAGATTTTTCCAGGAGGCTGCAGCGGGGAGGAGCAATGCAGAAGAAGAAGGTTGGAAAGAGCTCGTAGCAGGAATTGCTTCATGTCCTGTTCAAGCCATTCTTTGTTATCTGTGACACCTTAAGAATTAGTTCCATGACAGACTTGGTAAATGATGAGTTACATTTGCCTGGTACTTTTTCTGCAGAAAATTTTGATTTTTTTTTTTTTTTAGAGAATGCTGAACAAGAATTTCTTTTCCGTGTAAGTAAAAAACTCCATGGTCTTGCTAGACATGACCATTTAAAGGAAAGAGGGAAAATATGTGCCAGTTAAAAAACATAGAAAAGCACAGTTTTACAGGTTCTTCTACAAAGGACAGGGAGAGCTGCTTCTAAACTCATTTCAGTATTTCTCACTAGAGTTTGCAGAGGGCAGCTTGACTTTCTGAAAGCCTGTCAAAATTGCCTTACAGAGGGGAGTGGTGCCCTTTAAGAGGAAAAAAACCCATGTCCTCAGCCTTAGCCTTGAAGCGTGCAGGTGGAGTTTCCTTTGTGGCCACATGTCTCGTTTTCTTGATCTAAAAATAACAGGTGACAGCAGATTTTGTTGTAGTTGCCAGCTTCTTCTCGAGTTCAGGTAATTTGCTGCTGTTTCAGCAGTGAGGGGACACCTTGAACTGGCTCACCTGACATCTGTCTTGCAAACATGTTCTCCCTTAGGGCTGGAAAGCTGGGCAGAAGCTGAAAACAAGGGTTAATTAGGAAAGAAAGGCTAATTAGCTGATTTTCCTTCTTTTTTTAATGTTGCAACCTTCACTGACCTATAGCTGCTGTTAGTTCATTTCCCAGTCTGCGCCAGCACCTCTGTGCATTTCAAGTGGCTTTGCCCACTGCTTCCCTACTTAAATAAAACCCTGGGGATTCCTGAGGCTTTAATGAAAATTACAAAAGCCTTTGCAGATCGTGCAATGACCTCTCCCTTTGTTTTCCTGCAGAATGGATCCGGCACCTCCCGGGTGGGACAGGAAGGAGCCTGTCAATGTCAGAGCACCTCTCTGCGCTGAGTTTGTGGCATTCTCTTTCAGGGTTTGGTGTTTTGAGGTGCAGAGCACTTTGGAAGGAGCCATTTACTGTGAGCTGTGAAGGGGTTGTTCATTCCTGTCCTGCCTGCAGGGTCTGGCAGTAAAACAATTTCGGTTTAGGCTCAGAGGTTTTAGAAGTTTGCCTTTCCAACTCCCTGCCTGCAGCTGCTGCTTCCCAATCCTTTTACATCAGACTCCCTCTCCTGCACCAGCAGCTTTACATGGAAAAAAATGTATTTCTCTTCTAGCTTGGCTTTAAGCAGTGGAGCCCTAGCAGTGAAATTCTTATTTTCAACTCATTTTTAGCATATTCTTCTTCACCATGCTTTTCTTGACATATATGTGGTGTGTAGATTGTGAACCTCTTCTAAGAAAAGAAAAAGTACATATATACATATATACATACATACATATATATATATATATATATATATATATATGTAGCTTCAAAAATACCTGCCATTCTGAAAAATTTCCTAGGGCAATGATATGACATGGCTATAATGGGGTTTTGAAGGTTAAATGTTCTAATTAAGGTCTCTCTCCAGTTCTGAATCATCTGACCTGCACTGGAAGTCAGAAATGTGTCTGCATTTTTCAGCTTGCACACCAGGAAAAAGAAAAAAAATGAAGAATACAGTTTTTGAAGTCTCTGATCCCGTTTCTGCAACCTGCTAGAGTAGATTTTGTACTTTCCTGATGAGAGGTAGGTGAAACCAACCAAGCAGTGCAGTAGAGAAAGCAACAGCCAGAATGTGGTGAAAGGAGCAGATCTCCCTCACTGAGCCACAGCTCTGCAGGGAGACCACGGAATTGCCACATCCACAGCACTGCTGCAGAATAAACCCACAGACCAGGCTGAAAACACCTTAGCTCCAATTTCTCTTTGAAATCGTAGAATTAAATGTCATTACAGGGCTTTCTCTTGGCAGGGTTGTGCTCCACCCTGTCCTTAGCTAGGGTTGTGCTCCTCCCTTTCTCAGCTCTCACAGAAATATTAGCTCTGACTCTGACCTGAAATTTGCCTGTAACAGATTTTTTTTTTCCTTTCTTAGTGCACTCATTTGATTATGGAAAACATTTTACCCTTCAAAGCATAACTTTCAGCAAAGATCAGATCCTGTGTCCCTCTCTCCAGCCAGGTCTCCAGGTGAGGTCTGTCATCAGCCAGCCCTCGGTTCCCTCACAGAAGAGCTTGCAGGCTGCTGATGCCAAATTCCTCTTTTCTCCATCATGGATTCCCTGTATCCGTGGATTTCTCCAGTATAGATTCCAGTATCCTCTTTTCTCCAGTAGTGATGGATTCCCTGGGACACACTCTGCCTTAGCTGTAACTTTGGTCTTGAACAGAATAACGTGCTGGGAACTGGAAACAACAGCTCAGGCCCTTCTGCCTCCTCCCTGTGCCTGTTTTCAGTTCCACCTGCTCTCCTGCCTCGCAGTAACCTGATTCTTCCCTCAGCTTCCCAGCCCTGTGGCCAGGGGCTGCCCAGTTACGGAGAGAAAGAGCCCTGGACTAGGGAGATCCAGTGTGGGGTTTGGGCAGTGGTGCTAGTAATTCATCAACAGCCCCGTGCCAAACAAGTCCTCAGCAATGTGAAAGGTGGGTGACCTTCCCCTCTGAACTCAGAGCGGCCCCAGGGCCCAGCTCTGAGTGCTGATGGCTTGTGCAGGGCTCCTTGTCCTCCATCTGTGCTCTGAAGAACAAGAGGAAATCTGCTGCCAGATTTCAGGGTCCCTGGAGGTGTTTGTACAGCCCCAGCAGGTGTCTTTGTAACCCCTGCAGCAGCTCAGAGCTACTGAAGGTTGCCACCAGAAGGACTGCACCCTAAAACCTTTGTTGTGCCCAGAGCAGCAGCTGGAGCAGCCTGGTGGTGCTGTGCAGGGTCAGGGCCAGCTCCCAGGCACTGCTGCAGCCCTGGGCACCACACCTGTGGTGTTTGGGATCCACCTCTCCAAGCCAGCATCTGAATCAGCTGTCCAGATTTCCGCTGTAGTCATAAAAGAAGATGAGAATTTTGTTCAAACTTTGCTCCTGCAAAGGGTGTGAGGGGAAGAGCTCGGTCCTGTGCTTTATCTAGAAGTGCATTTCTGCAGGATCCTGCTGCTGATCAACTCCTGTTTACCACTTAATGACTTTTCTCCTACCCCATGCAATTCCTGTCCTATAAATCTCCTCCTTTTGTGTCAGTCCCCCAGTCCAGTGCCACATAAGGTCCAGTGACCCTCCCTGTAACATCTGAGTCCTGTCCTTTAGAGGATACATTGGCTTTCCATTCCATACCTCTTGATATTCAAAGTATCTCAACTGATTCCCCAAATCTCAACTTAGATTTTTTCTTTTTTATAGGTTTGCTCTGCTTCAATGACCCAAAACAGCCTTGATAGCCAGAAGAAAGAACATTTTTTTCCTTCAATTTTCAGAGGATTGTGGGCCTGTAAGTCTTCCAAGCCTATGGTCTGTGGTCCAAGAGCTAAAAACAGTCACAAACTTCACCACCAGATGGAAGAAAACTTAAAGCTCATCTTGCTCCTGTTTCTCCTTCAGCAGTAAAAAAAAAAATACAACGTGAGTTGTTGTCCCTTAAAATGATGGCAATTCCTGCTTCTCTGAAGCAGCCTCCTTCCTTGCCACTGAACACTGGAATTGTTTTGCCATTAGTTTTGACAACTCTTCCACCTATCCCCTTTAAAGGGATTTGGAGATCTTCTCTACTACCATGAAAAGCTAATTTAAAGCATAGAACGCAAAATTTTAGGTAAATTATCCTCAGAATAAATTATTTTCAGAATATTTTAGGAGAAGATACAGTTCAAGAGATCCAGTGAAAATAGTCACGAAATGGAACGAAAAGGAGGAGGAGGTGTAGACATAAGAGAAGCAGAAAAGACAGAACCAGGAGAGAGGATGAAATCAGGGATTTAAAAGCTTATAAACCTCTTTATTTTAAGGTACAAAAAAATACCAAGTCCCAAAATAAGATTTTTTCCTGGCAATGACCACTCTGCTGAGAAGTTTGCCTTTGTGAGCAGAAAGGGTGGGTGTGCTCAGGGGCAGAATTCCAGCCTTGTGCTGGAGACCTCATTTCTTCCCTGCCCATTTCAAGCAAGTGCTATTACAAGCCACACATGGGGACACAGAAAACACTGAAGAAAACAGAAGTGGGCTTTAGTTCAGACAGCAGAAACAAAGCAAGTTTTGCATGCAGGTGCTTTCTCTGGAACCTGACTGGCTGTGCAGCTCTCTGAGCTACTGTGGCAAGAGCTGGAAGGGGTGGCTGGCTGGTTTCCTGCAGGTTTTGAAAACTATTTTGGGACTATTTTGGAAAGCCAGGTTTTGGAGTCTGCTCTCAGAAAGTGCTTGAGATCAGCAAGTGATTTTGGCTACTCTGATACCTCCTTCAAAGATGACAGAGGTTAAGGGAACATCAGTGATAAAGGGGAACTGAATTTGGGTTCTTGTCCCATTGTGCTTGTCTAGGGAAGTGTTTTTCAGAGGTTTGTCTGACCTGACTTCATAGCATTCATTCCAACAGTGAAAAAGGTCTGGGATCAAGGGAATAAACATTCTCCTGAGTACAACACATCTACACTGGCTTGGCACGTGGCCTCCTGCACTGCCTGGAAGGAAGTGGCATCAGCAGGCAATGAAACGGGTGAATTGATTTTGATTGAGTTTTTACTAATTATTTGGTTTTTTTACTGTTGGTTTTCCTTCAGATTTTTTGTTTCCCTGGTTGGTTTTCCAGTGTCTTTCTAGTGTCCCTGGTTTCCTTTCCAATCTCAGTCAGCCCCAGGGGAAGATCACTCAGCCAGTCTGGTAAATGTTGTGTGGCTGATCCACAGAAGATTTTAAATGACTGCTGCCAGTATCAGTCACTGTATTCCTGAATCAGGTTTGTAAGGTAATGTCTGGCGAAATGAGAAGAATCACATTTGTGTGACAAAATGCCATAACTCTACTGAGGCCCAAAAAGAGCAGCTCCTTCACTTAGCACTGACTGGGGCCTCTCCTTTCATTTGAGAATGCATTTCCTTCTGGCATCCATGTCTGCTTTATGCTAAAACCATTCTTCCTGTCTAACTTGGGCCACATCCTCTGAATCCAATGACAGGTGAGGGACCAAAACTCTAAAAGATGTGTCCCTGAAACGCTGCTAAGAAGTGAAAAGTTAAGGTATCCATGAGCAGTTATCCACCTTCCCTTGTTCTGTTCAATAGTGGTGCAGGAATTTCCCCAGAGCTCACTTTTGGTACAATTTCATTGTGTTGTTACTTGTTATAGTAGAAAACTATGGAACAATATTTTCAGAAAAGCAAGATCAGTAGGGAGAAACAATATCTGTTACTGGCCCTGCTGATATATTTGGAAAAATCAGATTTGCCGTCAGCTTCTGAGACTCTGCAGGTGACTCTGTACTTTGCGAATATTTTATATCTACTCTGATAAGTGATGTTAGCTCTGCTCCAAGCTTCACTTTCTCTGGCCTACAGCAGTGCTGCTATCAAAAACCACACAGAGGATCCTTCCTTCACCCCAGTCTTCCACAGGCCATTAAAACATGGTTTTTGTATGTCTCTTAAGATGCTGGGAGTGAAGGAGAAATGTTTTTTATCTCAATGGGCGACACTTTCTCTCCAGCTCTTGTCTGGTGCTGGCCTTTGATCACTCCTGCTTCACATCAGTTGTGGTGATCTCAGTGCTGAAGCCAGGCTGGATCCTCCTCCTCACTTCTGGATATTCCCCCTGCTCCCCACACAACCTCCCATCAGGCCAACAGCTTCTGCTTTGTTTAGAAACACATTTCCTAGCTGTCAGCTCCTGGGACCAGCTTTTATAGATGTGCAAAACAGCTTTCCTTCCCCCGGCATCCATATGCTGAGCTGCCTGATCACAGAGATGGCCATTTTCAAAGTTCTAATTTATGAAGTCTCATTAAATTGAGAATTAACTGCAAATTGAGATTTAAAACCATTGCCTTTCTTAAACAGTGTGGCTGTGAAAACTGGGGTTTTTTGACTACCCTGTACACTCAAAAACCAAGCAGTGTTTATAGGCCTGGCTGCATCTGCACTAAACCTGGGTACAGACTTGCTGCTTGGAAGAGGGCTGTGGCTTCAAGCCACATCATCAAGCTTCTAGGTGTTTCCATCAGTATGGTTATAGGTATTCCGGAGCAAAAAACAAGGTACCAAAAACTTCCCACAAAGCACAAAGTTACCAGAGGCAATCTTTGTGGTGTGGACCAAATTTGGTTGTGTTTCAAACATGTTGGTTAGCAGGTGATGAGCCAGCACGTCTGCTGAAAGGTTCATTTTTATTCAGAGAGCAAGCAAACAAAAGTCTCGGTGTTGGACATACTCACATTTCTGGTGCTTCTTTAACCTTGTGCATGGACCCCGTGAGTTTCACTGTCTGCCACAGTAACAGTAGAGCAAGGTTGCCTTAATCTTAGAAAAATGAACAGAGACTTTTCGTTTCCTGGGCTTTCCTCAGTTTGAACACTCAAGTTTGTGCAGTTTTTTTCTGCATTTGCAGGTCCTGAAGAACACACAGGTGACAGCTGTGGATGGCGTTTTCTTTTGCTGACCTTGTCTCCATCCCAACTTGGGGATCTTTTTGACTGATTCACCCCCACGTTGTCACATTTGGCTTTGATAGCTCAGCTTAGGGCAGGCATGGCCCACATTTAGGCTGTCTCCAGGCAGAGTCATCTCTTTTCAGGCTGTAAGATTTCAAAATGTAAAATGGTTTTATCTCTGAGTGCTCCTTGGTGCCATTTTGTGATAGCTTTATAAAAGTGTGACTCAGAGCCTGTAATTAATCCGTAAAGCATTTCATTCTTTGACAACTTTTGCAGCACATGGGACTTCACAATAATGGTGGAATCATTTCTGAAATGTCTGTGTGAGTTCAGCTATAACATGTCTGCTAGCATTACAGCAACATGTTTATTTCTGTGCTCAGAGAAAGGAAAATCCAATAAAGATGGATGTATTTCACCTTAAAGCAAGGAGCAAATTGTGAGATTCAGAAACACCTGTGCATATGTATAAAGTTTATAATAGACTTCTGTAGTTAAATTTCCTTATGATTTGTCAAACAGGGAGAAGAGCTGGAAGAACTTAATGATGACTTATTAGCAGAGGGCTGTCCAGGTCCTGGGACATGGCTCACAGAATTATCTGCATTGCTTGAAGGTAACCATCCATGTTGCTTTCCTAGACTGATTCACTGAGTGCAGTTATTTCAGTGTAGGATTAGAACAAAGATTAATTTAGGCAATTTGCTGTCCAGAACCAGTAGCAGATGCTTAGAGATGAGCACCAGCTTATGATTTTGTAATACAGCTCAAGCCCAGATAACAGCTGGCTGCTGCCAAGAGGGGAAACGTTCCTGCCAAGGCAGGGAGCAGAGAAGGAACAGGGAAAGGCTGATGAAGAATTCTCCTGTGAGTTCACCTCATTGTTTCTGTAATATGCCTGTACCTCCAACCTTCCAAAGGTAGAGATTTCTACAATGCAGTGTGAACTTCTTCCTTTTTTTTGTGTTGCCAAGAGAAAGAAATTCCTTTGAGGCCTTATAGTGATATTGATGCAGCTCTCCTGTTCATAGCTGTTTGATGATGGAATCAGACATTTGGCCATGGCCAGTGATGAAGAGTGACTCATTCTAACCTGAGTTCTGAGTCTGTGAACAACTGAATTATAATATACACAGGGAAGAGAATCTGCACTAAAGTGCAACAGTCCAGTCCCAGGCAGGGGAAAAGAGTAAAGAAACTGCTGAAATAAAAGGAATTATTTCTCCAGAGTTTTCGCTCCCAGAATCTTTTGTCTGAGTCTGTTTTCTGACCTTCCCAGACGTTCTGTTATTCCTGCTTGGGTCACAGTACTTGAGCCTAGAGCTGCTCAGACAAGTCAGCAGAAGTAGCAGATGCTCCCATCTCTGCACCGGGAGCCCTGGGAAATGCTCCAGGCTGGAACCGCGACAGCACCGACAACAGCCCCACACACTCCTCCCAGAGGATTTTATGGGAACCAGCACTCCGTAGATGTGAGTGGCACTCAGTGTCTTTCCTTCCTTCTCCACTGCTTCTGCCTTGGGACACAGGGCTGCTTTTTCCTGTCTGATGCAAGGGAATCCCAGCAGCAGCCCTCCTCACATGAGATGGAGCCACCACGGTGCCACCAGAGCTGTGGACTTGCCTGGAAGGAGTGTCCAGCTCAGGTCACTGAAATCTCTACTCCCATTTAACATTTTATTCATGGTATTCGCTAGCACACGTGTGGCTTGTGAGACACTGCAGCACTTCAAAGTCAGGTTAAGAAGCCCATAGGGAATATTTGGAGTTTATCCTCTGGGATTTGTTGTCAGCACTTTACAGTTGCTGGAAGTAAAACTGTACAAATAACTGACAAGTTACCTATGGAACTTGAACTAAGATATCGTCTTGCCCTTTTCAATTTTCTCTTTTTCCTTTGTTGCTCACATTTCTAGAAGCTACAGACAGAAGATGAGGTCTCTTTCAGAAAAAGCAGAATGCTGCCTCTCTTTTCCAATTCCTCTATTCTTTGGGGCAATGAACTGACACTGCAATCAGTCAATACCTAACAAAAGTAAGGGAACATGACAGTAACATTCTCTTGTGCTGGGCAATTTGCTGTTCAATCCCTTGAGTTTCAGGCAGGTTATTTTGTACAGGCTGGCTTCCATTCCCACTCTTCCTGTATATCATATTTGCCCTAGAAATATTGTTCCAAAATTTACTCTTGTACAGGTGATCATGAGAAATGAGCTTGACTTTTGCAGACTTAATATTGCTGATATTTCCCCCTCCTCCTCCTTTATCAACTTTATTTCTTTGAGGGATCTAGTTGATTTTTCACACTCCTCAAAAAAATGGGTGACTATTTCCTGAATGAAACAAGCAGGGGTTACCTCCCTGGTAATAGCAAAATCAAATGAAATTTTAAAAAATCCTGGACTTGTAGCTATCCTCAGAGAAGGCTTTCTGTGTACCATTTTCACATGCTGTTCATGGCAGGTAGCAGAGAAGTGACAGTCAAAACTCACAGCATCTTTCAGAATCCTTGGCTGCAGTTAAACTCCAGGAAAAGTTTCTCATTGACTTTGTCTGGCCCAATAATCTCGCAGTCTCATTGATGTCCATTTGTCTTTGCTGAGCTGTCTGTGAACGGAGGTGAATTTTCCAGACTTACCTTGGCCTGAGCCATATAGGAGCTACTGTCTCTTTGAAATGTGCTCTGGCAGACATGAATTCTAATCAGGCACAGATGATTTTTCATTCACTGAGGGCTTGAACCAAAAAGCAGGAGGTGACAAAGCTCAATCCTGCTAATCTTCTTCCCTCACTTTACTAAATGTAATCAGCAATTGCTGGCACTGACCTCTCTTCCCTTGACATCAAGAGAAAGATACTCCTGCTGAATTAAACACTCCCAGCCTGATGAGGAGCCTACACTTCTAGTCCAGTGCAGGATGCAGATAAGGACGTGAATTCCCTCTAATGATCAAACACAGGTGACCCCACTGGCACCATTTCTAAGGTGGACAAAACCTTAAAAGGAAGTGCTGAAATAGAAATAAAGCGATGGTTGCGTTTGTGCAGATCTTTCCCTTCACCTCAGGGAAAGGGGCAGAAAACTTTGCAGATGGATACAGAATGAAATGACATTCTGGGCATTAGGGGACTTCATTTTGTCAGACACTTTTTCAAGCCTAAATGGAATGTGTGGGGCTTTTTGCAAATTAACTGTCACAGGACTTGCCCTGCCGTGTGTGAGCAGTGGACACTGACATGTCACACACTGGCCACATAAAGCCTTTCTGATCTGGTGATGGAAAAAAATTTGTGATACACACTTGGAAGCTGTTACAATGTTATAAAGCTTATAATCAGAATTAGACTTACTCTCTGAAAAAAAAATACTTACAACAGCATATAAAACCTGCAATTCTGACGTCCTCCTTTATTCACAAGAGATTCATTCTCAAGTAGGCATGAAGATATCTCATTACTCTTGCCTGGGATGTCTGGCAGCTGCCTAAAAGACCACAAGAAGTCTTTTAGGAGTAACTTAACTGCAGTCAAGGATTCTTAAGGTCACTTTTTAGAAGTAACGGGGTAGCAAGAGAGTTGAAACACCTCTGAAATGCATTTGCCATCAAAAGGGAGCAAAATGTCCCTCAAAGATGGAAATGAAGACACTGGAATAGTGTCTCTTTCAGGCGGTCACCTGGAGAAATAGTATTTTTGAATGAAGTTGTTTGTGAGTCCAGCACAGATGCTCTCTCCATATTCCCCCTCCACAGAAGATATAAAACCAAGCAGGATCAGGAGATTTACCTATATTCTGGGGGGTTAGTGGGTTTGGTTTTCTCCTTAAAATGTGTCTCCAGCTCTGGAAATAAAATGCTGTCTTCAGAGTGACGGAAGATCTAAATAAAGACTTGTTGCAGAAAAAAAAAAAAATTGGGAAGCTTAGCAAGCCAAGGCCCATTAGTATTATTATTAGTATTAGTATTATTCTAGCAATTAGAATGCATTGCCCATTAAACTCCCACTTTTTTTGGTAGGGTTTGTTGCCATGATCCAGGAAAATTCTTCCTGAAAATGATTCCTTGTAACCATTCCAGCTGGAAGTGAGGGAGACAAGGCTGCCACTGCCTGCAGGAGGGATGCTTGTGGATGCCTCACGGTTCCGTCAGCCCCAGACATCTCTTGAGGGATCTCATTTGAACTGTTTACAGTCTCTAGTCTGGGCTCTTTATCTATCCACCCTGAGAGGTCAGGGGAGGGAAAGAGACACCGAATAATTCACTTAATCCCACGGGGACACTCAAGGAGATCTGCTCACTAAAAACATCAAATTCTGTCCAGCAAGCATGGAAAGACTCCAGGGAGAATACCTGGCAGGCATTTAGACCTAAGCAGAATAAATCTCACCCTTCACTTCAGCAGGTGTGGCATAAATTAATAGATCACAGACCCAGAAATAACCGGATCACGTCCCCCATATGCCTCCAAATGTGACAAAGCGGTTGACAATATAATTCCATGGTTCCATTTGTATTGACACCAAAAAGGCCAAATCTGGTGCTGCAGCCATAAACCAGCTCCCTGCTGCTGCAGAGGGGAGCTCAGCACCACTGGCTGTTTGCTGTTTGCTGGCTGGTGGCCACAAACCACATGGAGCACGGACACCCAACAGGCATTTTGGGCTTGCAGTCAAACTGAACTGGTTCCATCAGCTGGGCTGAAGCTAGAACAGCTCCTCATGTCAGGTGTCCAGGGCAGAAATCAGTCAAGGCTGCAAATTCTGTCTTTCCTACTCCCACCCTCTCAAATTAAGCCAGGCATCTTCAATTCAGCACTCTCCTCAGTCACCTTTCCTGACCTCCTTGTGTTTTTCCCCCTCATATAAATAAATAAATATATATATATATGTATTCTTTGTCAAAAAGATCAAGCCGAGTATTATTACCATAGAAATTATATCAAGAATTATAGAAAATTTCCTTTACTCTCTTCTTGCAATTATGGTCTAGCTGCTTCAATAGACAAAAAAATCATTCCTTGCACACACCATTACTATTGAAAAGATGAAAACAGCCTGGCAATCCTAAAGAAAGGAAAATCATGACCCCCCACCCAGAGCAGCAACTTCTGCATGTAACCATCCAGCCCAAATTCCAGGACAGGGCCCCTCCTTAGTAAGAAAAGTCTCAGGATGCTGCTTCCCTCCCTCTGCCCAGGCAGCCCTGGAGGTGCTGAAGGAAGAGGAAGGAAAGGCCAAAAGATGTCATTAAAAACCAGCCAAACGAACAGCAGTGGGGACAGCTCTCTGCCTGCAACCCAGGAAAATCGATCAGGCTCTAACCTGATTTCCAAAACGGGAGAAGAGGCTGGGAAGGGCCAATCCTTCGGTGTCTGAGCCATTCTTTGGTTCAGCTGTGCCTGTGTTATTGCCCACAGGAACGTGTTCTGATTTGCACTGAGGAGTGCTGGTTTATTATCCCAAAACTGTGTGGGACAGCTTCACCCCACACACGACAGGTCCATGTTACCCTGCTTTTTGTGAGGCAAGTTCTGAGAGAAGCCCATTGCTTCTTCTTTAGATGGTGAAAATGCACTTAGACTGTTTTCTCTTAACTTGGGTCTTGTTAACTCCTAACTAATAGGTTCTGTGTCCTAATTGTAGCTTTTCACTGCCTATAGAATTGCCCTCAGGGAAGAGCTGCTGCAAACCCTGCATGGTGACCATCCCTGCGTTGTCCAGCATTCGGGACAGTGTGGTCACTTTCCTGTCTGAGTCCTCAGAGCTCCATTACCGTGCAAATGATATTAGAATGAAACCAGGAAATAGGAAAAGTATTTCTCAGTGGTTATGAAGATGTTTTATAAGGAATATAGGACCATTTGCCTTGTGACTCATGCAGCTGTACAATTCAGTAACACCTATCTTATCTTATAATGCCATACAATTCCACATCTTATCCATGATGCCATACAATTCCATATCTTATCCATGATGCCATACAATTCTATATTTTATCCATGATGCCATACAATTCCACATCTTATCCATAATGCCATACAATTCCATATCTTATCCATAATACTACAGAATTCCATATCTTCTCCATGATGCCATACAATTCCACATCTTATCCATGATGCCATACAATTCCATATCTTCTCCATGATGCCATACAATTCCATACCTTATCCATGATGCCATAATCAAGGCACACTGTTTTTCTCGAGGCTGCTGCATCTCTGTGTGCAGCCACATGGCAGTGGCAACACTCACTTGCTAAAATAACCTAAGGTGTGTCACGCAGAGTTGTGTCCTTGGCAGGCTCACATTACTGCTGAAAGCTCCGAGTCCCTTCTGGCCGGCTTTGGTTTCACTCTGGGTGTCCCTCAGCTTCCAGGGAGGCAATCCAGCCCCAGCTGCACTGTCCAGACCCCCCAGGCTGCACACAGAGGGCTCTCCAGGTCTGCATGCTGGATCTTTGCTGGCCAAAGTCAAAGCCACACAACCCCCACTTGCTGGCAACTCTGTGGTGTCTCTTTTGCTCTTGCTCACTTCCTAAAAGCAACAAGGAAGTGTAAAGAGCTGGAAATTTTCTTCTGACCTCATTTGGATATCAAGGCCAGCCCTGCTATCCTCGGGGAGCAGACAAGTGTGTGGGCTGAGCATGCTGCTCAACACAATTTGTCTTCACAAAAACACTTCGCTGGTAAAAGTAAACACTTGCAAGAAACGGTGCCAGCTACAATTTCATCCCTCCACTGGCCCTATCAAGCACTTTATTCAAAAAAATTCAGTTGTCTCCCATGACTGCACAGAGCTTCGTTTTTATAACTTATGCCGCTGTCCCAGTGGAGTCACAAAACCTGCAGAGTTAGGAAATCCAGCTTCATTTTCTTGGGCTAGCCTAGGCCAAGTTAGGCTGGGCTGGAGGGATGTCACGGGGCCACTTGACAGAGTTTGTAGCTTCTTTTGACTTGAGGGCTTCTATTTTCAGCATATTGGTAACTTTTTCTGCATTTCAAATGGTTTGGGGAAATGGAGATGAGCCCCAAAGCTGCAGCTGGAGGCTTGATCCCTCTGACCAACCACCAGACCTGTCTGCTCCCTTGTGATTGCAGAGTCTCCTGTTGCGGGAGAGGCTGGCTGTGGCAGGAAGGATTTGATTTAAATTTTATATCCCAGGGTAAATAGCAATTGCTTCAGAGACAGTAACTACACCAAGCTGTGTTTCCATCACTCTGCAAGTGTAGTTACTCCAGACTAATATGAGGAACAGGTACAAGAATTGGATCATTCAGAATTTAAGGTGGTTGTTCTTCACCAAAATGATAAAAAACACCACTGATTATGATAAAAGATGCCCAATATCCTTGCTTCCAGAGGAGGGAAAAATATTTTCCAAGGAGCTGTTTCTGGGGAAATGATAATTTTTCCATCAATAATGCTTTGAATAATACTTGCATACAGTTCTTTGTGTGGAAGTTGTTCAAACACCTTACCTTGTCTTTCTATATGAAAATGTGTTAACTTTTGAAATACAGCTTACACGCTGAATTTCCTGGCTCTGAGGGGAATGACAACAATAACACAATGATTTATTTCTCAGCTCTCCAGCCCACACATTCAGTTCTAAATGAAATGTTCTTCCTTTATTTTTTCAATATAAAATGTTCATATTTCAGCACTCAGAAAACCTCTATTCGGTAAGACTACACTGTGTAAAGGAGGTCAAAAGAGCCCATATGCCAGAAAACTCTGTGCTTTAAAAACTTCAGTGCTCCTACTGTAGCTCTACCTTATGCAACCAAATACCAGTTACAGGGAAAATTGTGATAACATTGCAAAAGCTGCCCGAGGTCTGAGATGAGCTTTTGTGCCAGTAACAATGAACAACACTGACAATGAGCAACACTTTTTTTTTTTCTGTTAGAGAGAAAAAGAGCAACTCAGCACAGCTAACTTTGGAAAGAACAAGCTGCCGCTGTGCTCATCTTGGAGCAATTTAAAGGTGCTTATGAGTTCACCCTGCCCTGGTGTAGGAGAAAAGAAAATTTAGGAAAATGTAGGACAGAAATCTATGAAATGAAATTTCTTTCTTAGGGTCTCACTGAGTGTGTTCCACCTGGAGTACAGAGGGCAGACGTGGTCTGAGAAGTCACCAGTGGCAGAGCAATGACCTGGAGAGGGATGGGGAAGGTTGGACATGGAGAAATCTCAGCACAGCAGCAGCTGCTTCACTGCTGAACTGATGCAGTCTCACCTCCAGTTTCTGCAAGGGCTGAGAACGGGGCAGGATGCAGCTGGAAATGGAAAATCATCGGCCGGCCCCACGCCTGGAGGGGTTGCCTGTCACCTGGAAAGTTTTCTGTTTGATTTCATGGCCTTTGAGTGAAAGCTTTCAAGTTACTTCCAAGACTCTCCCTCTGGATTTCCCTCCATGTCCATAGCACAGGTGCTCCCTGCCTTTCTGCTGTCCCACTGCTCTGCTGTGCCTTTTGTTGGACCCTGAGCCCTGCTGCAAACTTGAGGTGATAACAAAAAAAAAAAGCAGTGAAAGAAGCATTAAAATAACACAGTTTTGAATTCCTTTTTAAAACCATTTAACATGCAGAGGCCTCTCATTGTGTATCTCATTCACAGGATAAATTCTGCAGAAATCCAGAGGCTTCATCCCAGGAGAACCACGCAGAGCAGTCCAGCACAGAGCACCACTGCATGCCCACAGCTGACTGGATTTTGATCTGTTTGCTGCAGAGCAGGAAGGACAAATTGCTGGCCTGAAATGTGTGACTGAGACATGAATTAGCATCTGCTGACCATTCCCCTGCAGGGAGCAGCTGCTGTGGGTGACAGGGAGGTATCACTTTGGTCTTCGTGGTCTTCACTCTCTGTACTAGAAGGAGTTTGCTCCAGCAGGCTTGGAAATGGCAAAGGCAGTGAGGCAGTGCTCCTTCACCTGCCAAAAGAGAGAAAAAGAAAGGATTGTGGTTGTGTATCCTTTCCCTCTGATTTAAGCCCATTTTGTGAAATTACCATAATGCCTTGGACATGCTGGGCTGCACCTGCTGATTGTCCTCAGCTCTGCTGCCTTTGGGTGCCTGTGCCCTGCTCTGTGGCTCCTCTGTGGTGCCTTTGTTGAAGCCTCGCGGCAATCTGTGGCACAATTCATTCCTACACCAGCCTGTTCCCAGCTTTCCCTGTGTTTGTTTCCCTACTTTCATCTTTTGTTGTATTGAGTCAGTAATGATTGCTGTCAAAGTCCTGTGCTCTCTTTCTCTTCTGTCAGTCAGACTATCACTCAGTTCTTAGGTAGGACAGAAGCAGAGATTAAAATCAAGTTATTTTAAATAATTTGACAGAGCCAGGCTGGGTCCTATCTCCTTTTGGATGCAGAAGCATAAAGGTTATACAATGAAATACTCCAGAAACACATAGAAAAATCTTCCTTTGCGTCTGTACTCCTTTTGTGTGATTTCTCTTCTCTTTCCTGCAGATAATAACCTAAGTGGACACCCACAAAATCTCAGCTCCGTGCCATGGGAAGCTCTGCATCTGCACCAGCTGAGACCTCACTGAAGCTGTTCATCCTCACTTGTAGCTTTGTAGAGAAACTTCACTCTCAGAGGCAGAAGTCCTCGTCTTGGTGAATAACAATGGGGCAGGTAACTCACATTTGATTTTCCCGCTGCTGCTTTGCTGCAGGCCTTAGCCCAGCTCCCTCCTGGGCTGCTCACAGCTTGTGTGACCACCACCAGCACAGAGCTGGACCTTAGTCAGGCCAGGCTGCACAGCTCTGAGAAATCATTTCACAGTGCTCTTGAATAATTTCAAATGATGAAAAATAACCTCAAACCATGGCAGACCCTTTTTAGTTTTCTGCAAGTAGTCTACCTAGAAAATTTCCCTGTAAGAGTGTTTCCAGAGGATGTCTCCAGCACCCGAGAGCATTCGTCTGTTCCCAGACTTTGGATCTGCAAAAAGTTCTCTGGGAAGCAGGTCAGAAACTGCCAAAATATTCCATTCCAAACCCATACAGCAAGTTGTATGTGCCAGAGCAATCAGGCCATCAGCTGGTGGTAGAGGGTTTCCCAAATTCCTGAGCCCACAGTGCCTGCTGTTTTACCCAGTGCTCCCAGTGCTTGCTTCCCGCTCTCTTCCCATTGTTTTTGCTTTTTGGAGGCTGCTGCTGACCCCAAAAGAGCAAATTTCTTACATGTTTGTTTCATGGAAGCTGTGGCCGTGCTAAGACTCCACTTAAAGATTTTGCCAGATCAAGACCAAAACACGCTCAAGGTTGTCATTGTCCCTGTGCAATCCATATGATTGCTGGTTAAATCAAGGGGATATTGCAATTCTAACAGAGATTAAAATTCTTATTTCCACAAGGAAAGGTAGGAGCTGAGCCAGCATGTAATAAGCAGTGAGGAGTCAGGAATTTCCCTTGGGACCAAGTGTTCAGTTCTAAGAATATCCTTGAAAATTCTGGCTTTCAGTTCCAGATGATGCATCTCCAAGAAAGGGAACTGCTGCCTGTCAGCACCACAGAGCCAGGAGAAATCCTGTTTTCCCTCCTATCCTATTACTCAGCACAGGGTTAGTCATAACTGCCCAAAATAAATGTAACTTTATAACATAAGGCTTCACTATGCCTTGCTGTCCATCTATCTGCATTATTTAATTATTTCCTTTTCTACCTTACTTGTCCTGCTTTCAGCTTACTGCTTTTAAGGGAGTGTCTAGGACTACACATTCATGTAAATTATTAAAAAGACAAACAAACAAAAAAAAAACAACAAAAAACCCAAACAAAACAAAAAGCCAAACCAACAAACAAAAAACCCAAACAAACAAACAAACCCCCCCCCCAAAAAAACCAAACAAAAAACCAGACCAAAACAAAAAAACCTTCAGGCTCTTCTCTTATGTTTTTAAGTGAATCAGGAAATGCACAATTATCAAATTTAAAACAATTATTAAATTTAAAACAATTATTGGAAGCAAAAATCCTTACCAAGACAAAAACCCCCACCTACCCTCAAATATTGCTAATTATCTCTTGCTGACATTAACATTAATAATCTTTGGCTGTATTGGCAAAGGAAAGTAAATGGTAAAAGCTCTCATCCAGGGACCAGAAAAATAAAATCCTGGAGGTTAAACCATGACTTTTCAAGAAGGGTGTCAAAGGCAAACTGCTCTGCTGTGTGCTCTGCAGGAGAGCAGAAATGCCTGACTTCAGTTCCATTTCAAAACAAAAAAGACGTTGTTGTTTCTATGGAATTTAGTGTTTTCCTTTACCGTAGGAAAAATAAGAATGTATTTCTTTTTACATGCAATTTTGTATGCTCAAAGTCACCAGGAAAGAGAAATCTGTATTTTTTTACCAGTGTTAGTAATGAAACTTAAAGGTGTTTATTGGACACAGTACTGACACGAGTTCCACAAATTAGAAATTTGCAGGCAGGACATTGATGGATTTTCATATCCCACCTTCCAGAAGCAGAGAGAGATGAATCACTGCATTATCCTGGATATTGCTGATATTAAAAAGCAGAAAGAGCAATAATTGCAAAGCCTGGAGCAACTCCGTCTTTTCCAGCACGAGACATCCTCCCTTTCACAAGGCTCTCCCCACAGGTTCTGGAAATTCCTGAAGTTTCCCCCTGGGACAGCACAAGCCTGGATTAGTTTTGGGCTGAGGTCTAAATTTCTACATTAGGGATGTTTCAATGCAAAGGATTTGCTGCTACACCAACTCGCCTTTTTTTAAAAATTTCCTTTCTTTTTGACTGGCTTGGTTCTAGAAAGTGACCTTGAAAGAAGCCCAACCAAACAAAAAACAACAGCTGGGATAGATTCTTGCAGATGTAAATTTAATTTGGTTTCACTACTGAATCCTAATAGTTAGAGCAGCTCTGAGAGCAAGCATCTGATGGGACCAGTGAGAAGCTGTATGGCAATGCATATTCCCCAGTCTAGAAAGGGACAGGGAAATAGGAAATGCATACCCTTTAAAGGTAAAACCCCCCAGAGGAACATCACCATTGACATTGCTCAGGTGCCCTTCAGCTGGCATCCAAATTTCTCTTACTGAACCACCATTTTTAGGCAATTTATTCCCTCTGCAAGTGGGAAAGTGTTGCTTTGTGTGCCCAAAATAATGTTTGTTGGTAATTAATATTCACAACCATGTGGTTGTGATTCCAAAGGGATGGCACTGTTATTATTTCTGTGCCATCTCAACTGTGATTATTTCTCACAGTTTCAGTCTTCTTCCTGTCAAAGTTGGAGTCACACTGGAAAAACTGAGATGGCACCTGGGTGTGGTTTGTTTTACCCAGTATCCAAATGCCAAATAATAAACTTTATCAGCTTGAGGCAGCTCAACTCAGCACAACTGGCTGGTGCAGAAGGTTATTGAAGCTGTACCAACACATTTTCCTTCCAGATAAACATAACATTAGTAATAACACGGTGCTCTGAACATGGATCAATATTTCAGTGCTGCAGGGAATTTGGATTTGCCTGTGAGGTGAGATGGTGACACTGTGGAACCAGAGCCCTTCCCAGAGCTCCTGTGCTCTCAGGAGCACCCATCCATTCATCCTTTGCTGCAGCACTGCCCAAGGGTGTCTACAAAGAATTTCTCTGAGTGAATGGGGCCTGATCTTGAAAATTCAAATGAAATGAGGTTATCCAGTGAGGTCTTCCCTGCTGTGAAATGAAGCCATTAATTTAGCCACCCCATGGGATGATGTTTTTCACTCTCTGAAATCAAGTTTCTCACCATTTTCTGTCTCAAATGTGTTCAATTTAGTGCTCTGGATGCTCCACCAAGTTGACAAAACCAAAGCACCATTCATGCTCCGTGAGCTTCACTTGGGACTGTTTTATTCGCCCAGCCTGGCGAGTCTGGCTGTTTCATTAAGTGCCTTTCTGGTTGTTTCATTAAGTGACTTTCAGACCTCAGCACAGACCTAGTTTCCCACCCTCCAAACCAACCTGGGGTCGAGAAGCTGCTCACTCTGCTTTGTGTTCAAGCATTTTGTCTCTCAAATTTGATCACAAATTCTATTCCTTATTGAGTTATTAAAAACAGCAAGTTTGGCTCCCACCAGCTGCAGGGAAATCACCAGGTGCAAAGTCACAGATCTGAGTGATGACTGTGAGGATTGAAGCTCCTGCATCCAACCCCAACAAACCCTACAACCCCTGGGTTGATATCATATAAAGTTTATTATTTGGCATTTGGATACCGAGTAAAACAACAACAACAAAAATATTTCCTTATCCTTGCCCACCCTGAAAATAATAAGCTGGCTCAGGACGAAGTTCGCTGCTTGAGTCACAGGAGACAAAATCCTGCAATCCCATTCATGCTTTTATCTCTCCATGACTTGAATACACTTAAATCCCAAACGACTGGAATGAAGAAGAGCAGGAAGGAAAGATTGTTTAAGATGACTGAAAAGTTATCAAGCCCCAACAAAATCTCTTAAATTCTGTCCTGGAAATGGTATTTTATCCTCTCCACAGCCACTGCTCTTCTCCAGAGCTTGCTGGGAAAAATCTTGAAGTAGCAGGAAGGTGACTAAAACCTTGCACCAGAGGGCTGGGACAAAGAGAGACATGGAATTACTTGGACAGGTTTAGCCAGCCAAGTACTTAAGAGTAAAATACCAGCAGGAAAATTCTATAAAGCCCCAAGAAAATGCAAGCAGGGAAGTAGAAGATGACAATTTAGCAAGAACAGGGATTAGAGGGGTCTGAGGAGCGATCAGTGAAGGCCAGAACCTCCCTGCCCCATGGGCTCTTGCCTGACTGGCAGATTGTGAGGGCGAGGGAGGGATCCTGCATCACTCTTAGGCTGCTTAGTGATCATCATTCACCTCGAAAAAAGTACTCAGGGGGTTGAGTGGTGGCAGATAAGTGCCAGAGACCATGAAACCCTGCACTGCCCCAGCAGCTGATCGTGAGGCGTCGTGCACAGTCAGTTGGTGATGCCTTTTATATCTGTCCTTCAGTAGTGCAGAGCTTGAACAGCAAAGCTCTCTCACATCCCTTCCCTTGGTTTGGCTCAAAAGCTCCTTTTCCTTCTCATTCACATGCTGCTTCCTTTGCCTACGGACTCGACTGTGAATCACAGTTCCCATTCCAGGGAAATGCAGGTATTTGATAATTTTTTAAAAAATAATGTCTTGGAAAGCTGACATATTTTGTTTTAACATTTTTGACTGAAATGAACAATGTCGATGTTCTCAAATTAAAATGTTTGTCTTGCTGCACTCAGCTGGAGTTTTATTTGAAGGCAATTCAGTGAATACACCCCTGCCAGGGGTGCTGCAGGCCCCTGGCTTGCCCCTTGCTTTGGGATGAAGCTGCAGTGACCCAGGGAAGTTCAGAGTGGGATGAAGGAGTTTGGCCTGGAATGGAGCAGGAGAAATAAGCCATGTGAATTCTGCCACAACAGGATTTGAAGGGTTAAAGTAGAATGTATTTCTGAGGAGATGATTGTATGCCCCAGTCATCCTGCCTGAGAGGAGGGAGGCACTGCTGTGACAGAGGCACAGGGATGGGACATTCCCACCCAGACAGGAGCAGGGCTGAGTCTGGACTGCTGCTGCTCAGGAGTCCCGCTGCAAGAGGCTCCATGAGACAAGGAAAGATGGGAGAAAAGGGACTTGGATCTGTGGGGCCAGGGCACAGAGACAGAGAAGAAAAGGGAGGGAGGCTGCCCACTATGTTAGAAAAGAACAGGGAGAAGTGTCCTCTCTGTGGGAGAAGTGGACACAGAGCTAAAAAAGGTCCCGAAATGAAGAATCACATGGTGAAGTTCAAGCCTGTGGGAAGGCCACCTCCTCATGGCACCGACACAGGTCCTCTGAGGACTTGGAGAAACAGCAATGAGAGGAGAACAAGAAACTGAGAGAGAAAGCAAAATCCTCCAAGACAATGAGTCGTGTTAAATCCACTAATTCTGAGCAAAATCAAGCACCTGATTTCTACAGAGTACATCAGTTCCTTGTATCACTGTCAGAGAAGAAAGCAGTCTGTGTTTTAGGTGCACCGTTCAAAGGAAAATTGTGCCATCTTGTGGGGAAATATGGGAAACATGAAACCGTACCTTCACATGCATTCTACAAAATGAGGGCCAGGTGCCTCCATGATCAGGTATTTGAGGGAATATTCAGGAGGGCACCGTGCAAAGGGAAGTCCTCAGCCTGAGCACTGAAGGGCCAAAACCTTCAAAAGACAAATTCAGCTTCCTGATCTAAAGGCTCATGAGGGCTTTGCAGTTCTAAGGCTGAGAAGACGAACCCAGCCGGGTGATTTATTACTGAAAAGTGCCAGCCTGGCAGATTTTTCCCAGCCAGCTGGGAACTCCCACAGCAGCTTAATTCCTACCCAAAATGCATCAGCAAAGCTCAGCTAACTCATCCCATCCTCATATGGAACCCTTTTACAAAAAGGATGTGCAGGTTGACCAGAACAGACATAAAGGAAAATTAAGGGAAAAGAAAAATATCAGAACTGGCAGAAAAGAAGTTGTATCATCAAGGCATCAGCCTCTGTGATTCTTGGCAAAGAAACGCCCACGAGGCTTCATAGCCAAGAGAATCCTGTTATGTGAGCAGTAAAAAATGAAACCTCAATAATAGCAACAAATGTCTTGGTCAGAGTTCAACCACTCTGCAGCTAATCCTTGGATTATTTATGCAGTTTGGAACAGGGACTCTGTTCAAACAGACATTTAGACATGAATATTGCTGGGCTGCTGCTGCTGCTCAGGAGTCCTGCTGTGAGAGGCACTGTGAGGCAGAAATGATGGGAGAAAAGGGAATTTATGGGGCCAGAGGCAGAGAAGAGAGAGGAGGGAAGCTGCCTACCCTCTTGGAAAAGCCCAGGCAGTACAGATCCGTGGGAGGGGAGGGCTGTGCCGCATCCAAGCATTTTCCTACTGTTCCAGACTGGCCGTGGAGCTGTGCAAGGCGCCCAAAGCCACCTCTCAGCCCCTCTGTCACAGCAGCTCCATAATTGGAGCTCCAAAAGACGAGGTTAATGAGCTCTGTACAGCCCAAGCTGCTCAGGCCTCCCTGCTGAGCTTAGCCCTCGACAGGGAAAAGTGTCAGATGTGTCTCATTAGCTGCACTGCTTTCCCACAGCCCCTTGAATAAGGCAGAGGAGGGCAGGAAATTCTTGAATGCAGAAGGAGAAAACAAACAAGAGCACAGGACGAGGTATGTTGCCATAAAATCTTTTTTGGGACACACATGCTTTAAATTTAAAGACAACTGAGAGACACTAGACAGGGGAAGTAAAAAGGATATTAAAAAAATGAAAATAAAAAACTGTCGGAAATCTTATTAAGCAACAAACAAGGAAGTCTGAAAACTTGTGTTTTTTGCTGCTTGGAAAGCTTCCCTTTTTATTAACAGTCCCTTGAGATGTAAGCGTTCAATGGCAGAGAGAAAATGTTTTGTCTGGTTTGTTATTTTTCACATTAAGAATAAGGACAGTACAAAATAAGGAGAAGGTCAAGAAAACAAACAGAAAGGTCATGTGATATGTCTAGAATGTTGACAGAACCTATTTTAAGTGACAGTAGGTCCATGGAGTGGGGCAAGGCTCAAACCACTAAGAACTTTGGGCTGTGATGCTGAACTTTAAGCTTTAACCTCAGATGGAGATTTGGTGCTTTGTTCCTTGGAAGTCAATATACAGAAAGGGGCTTCAGAGGGAAAATGAAGGATTTGGGCTCAATGTTTGAGGTTTGGCAGATTGGATCAGGATTTTGCTGTGGCCACACTTACACTGGGGGTGTTTGGTTCAGAATTCCAGCCTCACACGTGCTGGATTTGGCTGGGACAGAGTTAATGTCCTTCCCAGTAGCTGGCATGGGGCTGTGGTTTGGATTTGTGCTGGAAATAGTGCTGATAACTCAGGGGTGTTTTGGTTCTTACTGAGCAGGACTTACACAGAGTCAAAGCCTTTCTGCCTCTCTCATCACCCCACCAGGAGAGGGCTGGGGGTGCACAGGGAGCTGCAAAGGGACCAGAGCCAGGACTGCTGATCCCACTTGACCCAAGGGATACCCCAGACCAAAGGCTGTGTCCTGCTCAGCATGTAAACCAGGAACAAGAAGAAGGCAGGGCAGGGCCAGACAGAGGGGTGGGGTTTGATTTCCTGTGCAGCACATGCCTGAGAGGGAGCCCTGCTGTCCTGGGCATTGCTGAGCACTCCCGGCCCATAGGAGGGTGAGTGAATGCATCCCTAGCTTTGCTGGTATGCACCTGAGCTTTGCTTCACCTGTTAGGCTGGCTTTAGCTCAACCCTGGAGCTTTCTCACAGTTCTCTCCCCCAGCCCACACAGGGAGAATGAGCAAGGCTGGGGTTATGTAGCAGCAGTCTGTGTGTTTCTGGGGTGTTTAAAATGCTGCTGCCTTCCCAGGCATTACCTTTTCCGAGGCACTGCCAGGCACAATGCAGCTGCAATCACCCACACACAGTTTTGCCGGATGGCTTTGGCACAGAAGCTGTTGCAGATGAAGAAGTATTCCAGGAAGGCCCTCTGTATGGAATTCCTCCAGGCTTTATTCCAACCACATGTGCAGATGGGAGAACAAACACGAGATTGCTCACTTACAAAGGGGTCCAGGGACAGAGAGAGCGAGCTGCCCTCTGGCACAGGGTTATAAAGGTCACCAGACCAATGGAGAGAGGGCAGGGGGGTGGAGAGGGGATGCCAGAACCAGTGGGGGGGGACTTCATGGATGTGGTTAAGGACAGCAGTTTCAGGTAGCAGGGCTAAGGTATATCAGATAGCAAAGGGGCAGGGAGACCAACCTGGATCAGAGACCCAGGCAAACCTGAAATGGCTGAAGCCAGGAGTCCAGGGGGAAGGCCTTTTCAATCTATCTATTTGAGGGGATACTGGTGGCATAAGCCCACCAACCTCCACAGGGTTAAACCATGGCATTAGGTCTGGTCCAAAGCAAACTGTTCATGGTGTGTTTGTGCCCTCAGCAGTGTGTTCTGCACCCTGTTGGTCTGTCCTGGGTGTGCCAGGCTGGTGCTGTGTGTTTGCTGAGGCAGCACTGCCTGAGGTGAGCCTGAACAGTGCTGAGTGGCCACAACAATTCTGTCCCCAGGCTGACCCAGGCAGAGAGAGCTCTGAAGGTTTTGGGGGTTTTTTGCTGAGCATCTGTTTTTGTGGGGCTGCTAGGGAGGGCAGAGAAGGACAAACACCAACCACAGCATCCTCTGAAGCAGAGCTGCCTTGCAGGATTGCCACTGGCACGCACCAAAAGCAGGGCCAGCCTTGGCAGCTGCTCTTGGCACCTGCAGCCTGAATTCCCAGGGCAGGCACGAAGGCCGCTGGGTTTGCTGGGGCAGGAGGGGGCCAGCCTGCAGCAGCGCCAAGTACTTCGCAGCAAAGAGCAGCAGGGATTTGTTCAAGCAGGCAGAAGGGAAAATGAGCCCCAAAGCTGGGATCTGGCCCTGATTCCGAGGAGAGAGAAAGAGAGAGAGAGAATGAGCAAGGAATCAGCCTCAGCAGTAGCTGCAGGAGGGTTTCTGTGTGTGAAGATGGGTTATGTAAACCCCTCTGAACATGTCCTGCCTTGGTGAGCTCCACTCCAGAAGGCTCAGGCTTTGAGCTTCAGTAACGGGCTTCCTCTGATGACAGCACCAGCTCTGCCCAAGGAAACAGGGATGTATTTGAATAAAGATCTAGTCAGGCCAGTAGCAGCTCCATATTCTCACTGCTGAATGGGCTCTTTGTCAGTTCAGCACAGATGTTTGATTGTATCCTGGTGGCTTGGCTTCCTTTTGATGCATGGCCTAACCAGGGTGGTTAAAAAAACAAATGAATTGCAGTAACATTCTTCTGTATTTGCTTTAAATTCCTCTCTGTTGGTTTTGGCTTTTCTAAAAAAGTAACTACCTGTGAGTTTTTACTCAGGAACATTTTTAATTCCTACAGTCTCTGACTAAAACAGGACTTTGGGATCATTCTCTGAGCTTGGGGAGCCCGTGACAGGTGCTGGGAAACAGACAGAAGAGTCTTTGGAGGAAAAAGAATATTTACAGGCTGAGAACCCACATTTCCCCCATCAGAATAAGCTGTCATGTGCTGCTGCTTGATCCTGGACCTCTCATTCTTTGTTTCTCCTGGCAAGAGAAGTTCTGCTGGCCCCTTTCCCAGTCCAAGCTATTCTACTTGAGACAACACCAAAACTACCAAATTTGATCCAATTTTCATCTCCCAAAGCTTGGGATAGGGTTTTACTCCAACATCTTGTCATAAGGTTGCTTCTCATAGAAAAACCATTCATTTCAAGTATTCAGAATATACAAATTGCTGCTGTCAAATCCACATATTACATTATTTTAGTGATTTTCCTTTAGCTTCTCAGAATACCCCATGAAGAACTGACATCTAAGTGCACTGATACTTGCCTGGCTTTCAGATGGATTTATTGCTTCATTTCCTCCAGAATCTTGAAAACTTCCAGCCATATGATTTTTACAGGCTCACTCCTAAGGCAGACCATCCCTCCTCCCTGCCCCATCTCTCTAGGAAAACTCCCCTCTACTCTTTCTAGTAGCAAGCTCTGCTTGAATATCAGGTTGCTTAGAAAAACCCAACCACCCAAAAAAACAACCAAAAAACCCCCAACTGCAGCTATTTTATATGGGATAGACCTGCAAAAGCTGTGCACTGGGGTGAAGGAGGGAGGGTACAGCCTCACAGCCCATGGCGACAGCATGGGGGAGCCACTGAAGGTCCCAGAAAGTGGGTGAAGGTGTTACCCTGCTCACTTCAGGCCAGCAACCGCCAGCAGATGAAGAAAAGAAGTTATCATAAGGTTTAAAACCAGCTCATTGAGGTTTTAAATCCAAACTCCAAAACACCGGCTGGCAATTATTTGTAATTTTTTACCATCTTCCAGAAAGGAAAAGCAGGTGACCTCATTTCAGTTCCTAGAAGCTTTCAGCAGCCCCCACGCGTTGTTTAAAGGAGCTTCTCCCTGCTCTGCACTGCTGACAGCCTCTGTTTGCTGCAGCTGGCTCTGCTTAGGGCTGGGCTTTGTCAGGGATGAATTGCACCAGCAGGTTTCGGTCTGTGTCCTTTAAACCACGTCGGTTTTAAGAAGCAGACCACAGGGTTTTTCTTGGCTGGCGTTTCCCAGACTGTCTTGAGAATTTATCCTGCCAGATATTGTTATCCTGAGCAGGGAAACTTTCCCTGTGCTTTCACAAGCTCAGGCCAGCGTGTTTCCAGAGGCTGGACATTGTGTGGGGCTTGTGCTGAAAACTGTGCTGGATTGATGTGCTCTGTAAAGATTCCATGACTCCACACATCCACATTTAAACCTTTGTGCTCTTTAGGGTTGATCTGTGCTGTTCCCCAGGCAGCTGCAGACCCTAGAGATTATTGTATTTCCTTTATGTTCTCCTAGCAATACACTTCATACCAGTTTCCTTGTTTGCTGATAGGACTTTTTTTAATCTTGGGTCCATGTTTCTTGCACATGTTAGCTCCTTGAGCCAAATCCATCTCCAGATGAGGAGAGGAAAGAACAAAGGCTGCACAGCAGTGCTGCAATTGTTCTCTTACAGGGCCCTGAGATGGTTAAAGCTGATGGCAGAGCCCCCTCCCTCTTGGTCTCAGCACTCAGTGAATAAATGCTCCCCCAAGTTTCACTTTTCTCTTTCCATGGCCTTTGTTCCCATCACAAGCCACGGTAAAAATTATTTTGTTTATACAGGGGTGACATTATATCTTCTCATCCTAAAGCCAGTCTCCTGATCTTGTAAATGTTCCTTAACGCTGTCACAGGTGCAATTCCCAAATTTCAGTTGCAATGCTGAGGCACTGGGTGTTCAGTGTACAGGGTCAGAGACTGAGACAGTCAGGATTTGGGTTACAAATGAGTGTTAAAACTGTTCATACCACTTCAGACTCAACTTATTTAGATATGTAAACATGCCGGGGAAGACCAAAACTAATTTTTGGAAGTCTTGATTGGGAACAAGAACCCAAGGTTTTGAAGGTCCAAGGCTGCAAAAGGGTGTAGATATGTGAAGTGAAATTTAGGTAAGGACCAAACTTCTGGCTGATAATCTGCTGCTGGTTTGAAGGAGCTCCAGCAGAGTTTTCTAACACAAAGTTGTTGAGGTGCATCCTGCACAGTAAGGTCAGTCAGTTCTGTCTGGTGGAGGTGTGATTTTGCTTGGACTATCCCAGGGCTAGTGGAAGGTGGCAAACATTATTCCCCCACTGAGTTAAAGAGGGAAAAGTGAATCCGCTGAGGGAAAAAAAGCATTTCCTGACTGAATCCTTTGGGTTGCTTTATAAAGGAATAATTATCTCACCAAATCTGCCTCAGGACCAGTGTGAAAACATAAACCGTGTTAGAAGGGACAAGTCTCCAGTTCCTAACTGCAGGATTGTTTCTTTTTAACAGATCGGAATCACGATCCCCATCCTTTGGTATTGGGCTGGGTGAGCTGGGATGGGGTTTTCCTGCCTGGATGAGAGTAAGGGCATGAGCCAACCGCTGCCTGTGTCCCTGCTGTGCCTGGGACAGGATGGGCCTTTCACTCAGCCCCACAATAATTGTCCAGCTCATGTGCAGTGAACTTCACTCCTCCCAGAAGTGTTGCTCTTGGACATGCATTCAATAAACCATCAGCCCTCACTTTGAGGGTTTAGTTATGACACATCAGCAAGCATATTTTTATTGGGTTTGCAATTAATTATTTCTTGGGTTTCTGTTTAGCTCCTGAGGGGATGAAGTTTTTTATTTTGTCATGGCTTAGTGTCACTGAGCAACTGCTATTGTTGAGAACCTTATGAAAAGTATTTTCCTATCTTTCTGCCTTTATTTATAACAATACTATTAATACCTACTCACTGCTAAGGGCTGCTTTCTATTGTTCCTTTTTGAATTGCAGCCAGGTTAGTAAATCCACATTTCATATCCATTCCCTGGTGTCCTGATCCCAGCAGGTAGGGAGAGAGAGAAACACCTGCCTCAGAGAATTCAGACCTTATTTGCAGACCAGCACTGACTTGGCAATGAGCAGCAAGGGGAAGCTGGGGTGGTTTGGAGTAAGAAAGGAGCAAGGAACTTGTTATCAGTGAGCATTCACAAGGCAAGCTGCTGAGAGATGTGGGTCAGGGATTTTTTGGTTCTTTGTTTCCAAGAGGAAGCAGATGTAGAGTCCAAATATGGATTTCCAGCCTAAATCCATGCCTGGCAGAGAGGTTTCAGGCTCCTTGCCTGGTTTGTTGCCCTGCTCTGTGAAACCTGACTGTTGCTGTTGTTCCTGGGAGACAAGAGAAGAGTCACCTCACAGGCTTCCCTGGCAGGGTGGAGCTGCTGTCCTGCAAAGTGCCAAGTGTGACACCTTCAGAATGAGGAATGCTTGGAGGTGGCACATCAAATCCTGCCAGCACTGCTGCTGAGGGGCAGAGTGAGCTAAAATCCCCTCTGCCGCTGCAGTTCAGACCAGCAGCTTCATGCTGCAGGTGGGAGGGATGCTTTTGCGACCGTGTGAAGCCCCAGGGGCAGGGAGGGAAAATGTGACACAGAATAATTCTCTCCTAAGGAGCTTGCGATTTAAATCCAAGGCCATTGTTTCAGGATTGAAAGAGATTTGTACCACGGTAACCTGGACACTGGGCAGGCTGGTGACCCTTCCCAGCCAGCACCTCACTGAAGTGCGGAGGGGAGGCAGCACGGCTGATTTTTGCTCTCTGGCAGGTCTGTGCATTGCAGTCTTTGTACTCTCAGCCAAAGTGATCTCAGCAGGTCCAGCTCAGGCTGAGCAGAGTATTTCTGTGCTTCCAGCAGCTCTGAGGTTTTCATGGCTCCCCAAACTCTATCCTCAGCTGATCCCCCAGCAATCCCCTGCTTTTTTGAGAGCACAGCTCCTTTGGGTCACAGCAGATGAACTGTGCCCTCCTCACCCTCTCACCAGGATTCTCCAGCTCCAGGGCTTTTTGAGGACTGACCTCAGAGCAGATGTCCAGCCGGGGTTTGGCACCTGAAAATAGATTATCACCCTGCAATTATCCACACACTCATGCAGCCAAGTTGCTTCCAGGGAACTTTTCCACAGCACCACGTTTTTCCAGCTTTTTCCTTTCTTGTCCCCCATTAAAGCAAAGTCTCACTTCTCTCTTTCAGTCTTTTATAACTTTATCTGCCAAAAACTGATGCACTGTATTAAAAATTGTCATGCTCAGCTTATTCCATGTTTATCAGGGTAAAGGTAGGTGTATTTCCTTTTTAAAATAAAACACAGCACTCTGTTAACTGTAATTATTATCCTGTTTAGAGAATGGCTATGCTTAAGAGTTCCTGTCACTCCTGCTATGCCAGATACTAGTCTTATATAAAACATCAAGTACCATTTCTATATGAAGCTTAGCAGCATTCTTTTCAGGATGTGAAAATAAGAATATTTTTCTGTTCCAGCTTTTTTTATCCAGACACTCTCCCTTCAGGGTTTGTTTGACCTGTAACAGGTGGGGTCAGTGCTCTGGAGTTCCCTTCCCATGAAATTACTAGGAGTTAAGAGTGGTCACCCAGGAAAACGCAGCAAGCAAAATTCAAGTGCTTCAGTGAGAACAATGAAGTTCACTGCTTTGTGAGGTTGTGTAACTTAATTACCAGCACATAGATCAGCAGTGCTTCAGTGTTCCAGGTGAACCTGTCTCAACCAGAGGGGTGGGCTGGAAGATCTCCAGATGTCTCATTAATGCTTCTGTGACACAGCAATGGTTCTGTGATTGCAATATGGCCATTGATGTAACAATTAATTCGGTGCATTGCTTCCAGACCTATAAAATAAATCACTAAGTGCTTCAGTTCTTCCGTGCACAAAACACAGACGTTATATTTGGTTTTGTGGAAAAGATTCATGTTGGGCTTCCCAGTATAAAAGTCCAAAGGTAACAGGAAAACAGCATTGTGTGTTTGTGTGGATAACTATTTGAAATTAAAGGCCTGCAAAAAACACATTTATTTCTGGCTTTACACCACCTTCATTTTCAGTGCTGCGGGAAGATGACAAGCGCAAAGAGAAACATTTTGAGAGCCACTTCAAGACCACGAGAGGTGCCCAAGGTTACAACTGCAATGGCTCTCATAGAAGCTTACCAGCCGATATGAACGTCTTCTCTCCTTTCATTGCTGCATTTACTGAACCAAGACTTCTGTGAGAGTTTGGTGTTGCTGTCAGTGACGTTCCCCTTGAAAACATTTACTGCCACATTCACCATCACTATTTCTTTCAATGGCATTTAAGGAAAAATAAATCTTCTATTTATTCTCTTTATAGCTTAATCGTTTTTTCCCTGTTATTAGTTTGACTCAATAAAAGGCTTTTTAATATGATCTTTTTTTGTTTTCCCTGTTGTTTGACTTAATAAAAGGCTTTTGAAAATGATCTGTAAACCATGCCTGTGAGATGAACCATCTGGGAGTAGAAACAGACCCAGGGCAATTCATGCTTCTTGGGGTTACAATGCAGGAAATACTGAAGCCTGCTCTGAGTCACGGCTCATATGAAGATGGGCGAGTCCTCTGATTCAAAAAGAAATAAATCCCCTCAATCTCAGGCTCTCAACTGGGGCAGGGATGGGAAAGTTCTCTCCCTGTTCCTGCATTTGTGATGTTACTTCTACATCTTTATAAAGAGATGGTCAGGTTTCAGCAGGAGGGCACTGGGGGCTCTGATCAGGATTCCCTGAGGTCATTTCAGTCTCAGATTGGGGCTATTTCAGCTCACAGGGGTCATTTCAGTCCCTTTTTGGGGTTACTTTAGGTCATAG
>VYZT01057944.1:1500-12729 GCA_013400735.1 Pomatostomus ruficeps | reverse complement strand
ACTCATGGACCCTTGTGTCAATTCTTTTTCTTCTTTTCCCCCTCTCCTTCCCTTCTCTGCCCAGCTGTGGCGGGGAGGGAACAAGTGAGCGGCTGCCATGGGTGCCTGGCACTTGGCCAGGGTCAAACCACGACAGACACACATATTATGGCTTTAGCCACACTTTAAATACTCCAAAAAGAAAAAAAGAAAAGAAAAGTCATGCCTTCAGTATAGCTGGAAACAGCAGCCTGACTTCTCTGGAGGACTTTCACCATAAAGACTAAATAGACTTTCACTGCCTACAAAAACCTAGTGTAAAACATAAAACAGCATTTCTTATAGACAGCCAAAGTTTTCCGAACACGAAGATCCTGGCCAGCAGAAAAAGCTATTACTGTTTTGTTGCCCTGACTTTGCAGTGTTCAGTGTTTTTCCTTTTGTGATATTTTAGAACTTTTTCTGTACCATGGCCATGGCTTTTTTCTTAGCAATTATCTATGTTTTCTTAAACTGTATCTATGTTATGAATTCCAGTATACTGGGTGGAGAAATATGATTGACAAGTACTTTGACCAGTGGATTATGAGGGGTGGTAATTTCTACCTCCAATCCACGGTGATGTGTGAAAACATATAAATAAAAGTCAGAGGGTTCTGCCCTCTCTCTTCCTGCTCTCTCTCCTGCTGCGTCTGTGTGTTCTTTGTGTGGCTCTCCTTCAGGCCCTCGGCCTAGCAGGCCTGCCTGGGGAGTGCCATACTAGTTCTTTTTTGGTACTGCGTACTTCTGCACCAGGTCCTTGGTGTGTAAGAAGGAGTTCTCAGTAGCCTTGGAGTCTGTTTTATTAAATTCCATAAACAAAGTGAAAGGTAGTCTGGAGCGATAGCACTCTCTGATAGATATTTACGGGTTCAACAGATAGATGATGCTAAATCATCCAAGAGAGGGGTGACTTATCTCTGCAGCTTTAAACCTTGACATTTAGCAGGACTGAACAAATGGCATATGTACCTCAAGTACACAGGATTTATTGTTTTCATCTACCTCAGTGCCTGTTTTATGTGAGCCCTTATTAAAATATTACTGCAAACATCTAAAGCTTCAGTCCAAATTCCTGTGATACCATCTAAGGGTTTCAGTATTTGCTAGCTAGAGATGGCTTTTCTCTAGAGTTTTGAAATTGCAACTTGTCTATTCTTCAATTTCTGATGCATGTACCTTCTGTCTCCAGAAACAGAATGCCACATTGAAGTGTAAGTCATAATTTTATTTCAAAGGCAAGGCCCTGTATTGATAACATATTCAGACTCACCAGGGATACCTGAGGGGACTGCAAAACCCTGTTGATGGCTTCTGAAATACTGACTGGTGGTGTATTTTTTGTATTTTCCCAATAAAATGACTGAGTACCAAGTGTATCATCATTCAACAGCAGAAAGGCAGAAAGATGGTTTTTCCAGGTTAAGCCAAAGGTCTGACCATCCAACAGGAGCTTCGCTCTCCAGAGATAGCAATTGAGCAGTGCCCAGCAGCTCTTTGGTCTTGTGTTGAATGCTTAGCTTCTATTTTTTCTGAATTTGTTTAGAAATATTATTCACACTTCCCTCATGACTTTTTTATTAATTTTTTCCATTTTCTTAGGTTCTCAGCTTTTTCTTTAAGACATTTCTGTTCTTTTTCAAGACAGGCTTGTCCTTTTCATGACATTGAGTAAGGATCAAGGATGGTTGAAGAAAAATTATGATTGGATGTAGCACTCAGTGTTGTGGTCTAGGTGACCAGGTGGTGATCAGTCAAAGGCTGGACTTGACCTTAGAGGTCTTATTCAATGATGCTGTGATTCTGCGACATGAGCAATCAAACCAATAGTGGTACTACCTCAGGATATTCTCCACTACCCTGTGGCAGAGAAACTTCCTAGCCCAGAGACAGTACCGCTGTTTTTGTCACTTGAGTGTAGCTTGGGTATAATCACCATCTGTGGTGCCTGGGGAAGGGGTGGGAAAAGTCAAGGAGACAATTAGAGGTGGTCACCAAGCTCAGAGATTCAGACCTATTGCCAGTCACTCCCAAACCAATATTCGTGAATCTCATTCAACTTTCTAATTACAATTTTTAGCTCTAAACCTGAATTTCCAGAGTTTTGAAAGTGACGAGACAATGAAAAGGTAATCTGTTTTTCTTTCTGGTGACATATACTAATAAAATGGGATTGAATAGAAACTCTCTGTTAAAATTCTTTTCTTCATATTTCAGTGATACAAAGAGGCAATAGTGCTGGACTTATTTTGAATAAAAAAATCCAACACACATTTTTGGTAGTTAAACTCTCAAACATGAAGGTTTTTGCACAAGAGGAACTCATTTAAATTCAAGAAAGTAAATTGCCATAATTTCCTGTACTTAAGCAAGCATCTTGCTTTTTAGGTCTAAAAAGAGGTGGAAATATCGCTAAGGCTTGCAATAGCTCACTTTCTTTGTATTACACCTGTAAATGAAATTAGGTTCTCCTTGCTGCACTGTTGGTTGCCATTATGTTTTCCATTGCAGTACAGTGAAAAGATCGGTGGAAAACACAAAAACTATGCATTTTTTTTGTGTTCTTCTCTTCTTCAGAAATAAAAACTTTTTTTGTTGTTGAAGAACATAAATTAGAAGTGGAGGAAATACTATCACAACTTGATTACATTTGTACTGATGTTCATATGAATGGCACACGTGGGACATAGTACAGTGCATAGGATCGGCATTATTAAACTATAAATATCTACACTGCTGTTGGCTACATCTGAGCTTGTCACCCTAAACTTTATTACTAATATAAACAAGTAGAAACATTTGACCTAATTCAGATACCTACATTAGACTGAACTGTATTAGTTTTCAGAGGGATTACAAATCTTCTCCAAACTGTAGAAAAATTAATTTCTTAAGAGTTAACAGGCCATAAGAGTTTCAGTGATGAGTTTCCTATTTGTTGAAAGAATATAGGGAAGAGAAAAAAACAAAAACAAAAAACATAATGTGTGAGCATAGCTGGAGAGTATTTTGTCAGAATCAATATCTTTATATATAGCAGGTAGTTTTCTGAAAAAGAAATTTACTTTTTCCATTAAGAAATACAGGATGAGTTGAACAAAAGCACGTGTACATAGATATTAACATATGCATACGTGCAGAATCCAAGGACACATCACTGACACAGTGAAAAAAAATAGGATGTAATCCTGTGTGTTTTGATGGTTCTGAAAAAAAGGCTGTTAAAACCAGGACCACCTTCTTGCTCTATTAGACACAAATACCCAATACCTTCTATTTTAACTTCTTTGGAACTATTTCAGTTCCTTCCTTTAGGGTTTTGCTGGCACAGAAACACATCCCTGGTTTATTAATTGGCTCTGAGTCTTTTCTTCAGTGTGGATTGAACCCAATGAGATAATTTCAGTGAAACAGGTTTGAAACACAGATGCCTTTTTCATGTTCTGCTCATGGTTTGTCTCATTTTAAACTCACATTTCAAATCCAGTTATATTGCCAGAAGGGACTTTTCTGGTACCTCAGATACATGAGACCATAAGCATCCTTGTGGGATTTGCTTTTAAACACCCTCTTCTCAATATCAAATTGCCAGTTTCCCTCTGGACCCTTCTCACTGTGCAATCTTCTTTACAGGATCCCCTGTAAGGAGCTTGGTATGCTCTGTGGAAATGATGCAGGAAAACTGCTCCTATAGCTTTGCTTTTTCTTCAGGAAAACCACCCTAAAAGGACAGGATTCGAAATAGTTTCAGGAGTAACTACAGAAAAAAAAATTGTGTTTCAAGCCATGGGGGTAGAAAAGTTGGGCAATTGAGCATGTGAGGAATAGGTGACTACCCAGCCTCAGACATCCAGAAACTTAATGCTGTGAAAATGCTGCACACATTAGTGAAACAACCACGTATCTGTCATTCTATAAGTACTGCCACTGGTTTTTGTACTTAAATGGAGTTTGCTTACCTTTCCACTCATCCTGTCTTTGCTGAAATCAACAAGAACAGTGGAGGTATTCTAAAGAGTTAAAATAAAATTGCCTGAATTTGCCAAAAAAATGATAATTCAATATTTTCTATCTCATTTTACCTTTAAATTGATGAAAAGGAACTTTTGAGATCACTTCTGAAATCAAAACTCTGACTTCAAGTCTACCTCTGATGTCAGAGTTGGTGTCAAGCATGACATCAGTAGCTTCTGATACACTGTAAGTTTAAATTTTACAGCATTCAGATGCAGGTTACACATCCCACTCTATGTTCTGCAATGAGTTCAGTGTTTCAGGAATATCAGGCTGACAGCCTTGGAGGCTGCAGTCCTATTCAAAGTCCAGCAAGTGTTCTCAGCTAAGTGATAGAAGATCCAGTCATTAAAACTTCTACTTCTGCAGCCTCACAAGCTTTCCCACAGTCCACTTTTGATGTAGCTCAGCCCTGTGTTGGAGGCAGGCATTGGCCCTTCTGCCAATCCCAGTGTCCACACCGATGGTTCTGTGATAGGAAGGTTCCTGTCCCTTTGCAAGCCGATCTGCAATCCACAATTCATTTCCCTGAATGACCTACGGGCACTATTAAACACAGCTGGATGCGAGCAGTGATCAAGAAAGGAAAGGTTTGCTATCCCCTTACCAATAGCCTGATCTGCCCTGCCCTTTCTGGCGGTGTTTGTGTAAGTTAAGGTTGTGCATTCAGTACCACAGTTCCTTCACCTCATACCTCAGACCACGTCACTGTGCAAAGTACGTTGCAGAATTGTACCTGCCACAATATGGCATCACTTTTAAGAAGCTTGGATATGTACCAAATCTACTGTGTGCTCCAGTCAACCACCAAGTCAGAGCTTCCTCTGAAAACCAAGCAGTTTATGGTCTTTTTTCTGGTTCATTTTCTAGTAGGTTTAGGATTGTGTTTTTATTTCTAATAAAACCTTGAGAAGACATACAAATCTAAAGATAAAGCTTTATAGAACTTACATACTGACTAACTTAGAGATAAAACCTATGGAAAACAGTATTTGGTTTATGGGTTTGTTTTTCTTTCTTGCATCCTGGATCACTGCAAACAAAAAAACAGAACACGAAACAGAAAAAATTTAATAGCAAAGAGTAATAACTCTGAAACTTCCTTGGCTATAACTGTTCACTGGTAAATTTATATCTGTCAGGTGAAGGATAATACTGAACCTTCATCTTCCAGAAAAGGACACAGAAGAGTGATCAAGAGGCTCTTCCACTTCTGAAGGCACAAAGGTTCCTTCACATGGCACTTCAGAACTCCAAGAGGACACCATACAGCAGGGAATATTAGGTGCAGAAAAGTGTTTCTTCAAGATTGTATTTGGCATCTAACCCTCAGGGCTTATTCACAGATTTCCTCCTTAATATTTCAGGGTTATTTTGATAAAGCAAGTGCTGCACTGGCTTAAGGAAAGGTGCTATAAGAATTCCTGAGGTCTGTTCTAGGAATTAATTATTTCAAATGAAATTTTAATTGATTTTCTAGATTAAGTATAGATAGAGAATTTCATTCACTGCTTTCTCTTGTTTATCCATGGCATATCACTCTTTATTCAGTGTAGAGAAGCATGAAGAATCAGGATTCTGATTTCCTTTAAGCAGAAAGATTCCTCTAAGTGAAGCATTGCCGTCATATGACATTTAGAAATTGCTTTCATCTACACCTAGTATTTTACATTTTACAAAGATCCATGCATGGAGTCTGCAAAACAGAAATAACTGAATTTGCTAATCATAATGATTAGGTGAATCACAGACAGAAGCTGAGCTGAGCAACAAAATAAACTAAAATTAGCAACAGCATGCCCCTGGCCTAGGGCAACATCCAGCTGATGAACAGAGACAGCAGGGACCTCATCCTTGCTCTAAATTCTGTTACAAAAACAAATTTGTTGTGTCACTCGTATAATAGCAGGGACAACATCCACCTTCTGGAGCACCTGCATGGCAATTTCCACGTGGTTTTGCTTCTTTGTTGCCACAGTCCACCTGCCTGGATGCATTTCTTGGGAGATAATACAAATATTGTGAGAAAGACAATAGTGGAATAGCTGTTATTACATCTGTCACTGATAATCCACCTAAAGCCCTTGTATTTTCTCTTCACAGGATCTATAAAGGCATTTCAAACAATCTATATAGCCATGTTTTGATTCACCAGTTCCCCCTCAGCTTTTCATGATTTTCTTGCTTGCCACAGATTAACACTCTCCCTCACTTGGCAGTAAATGCTGCAACATAGCTTTTTATAAACTAATCAATATTTAATCATTGTAATACTTTGGAGGTTAAGAGAGGTTCAGACATGAAAATTATATTGCATTTCCCCAATATTGAAAAGATCTCACTTCTACTCTGTGGGATTAATAAATCATATTATTCCCATTATAACAAGGAGTCCAAATTACGCATGGGCTATGTGCATTACCCAAGGTTATATAGTGCATCAGTGACAGAGCAAGGAATCAAACTGGTGAAGACCTCTCCTGCAGTGAATTAGACTAGTTCTGTCTGTGTGAATGTTTCAAGAGATATAATGTCAGCTATAAACTGTTACTGTGAGCTGGATATTCCTTTGCAGTCCACATTCCCACCCATCTGCATTTTTTTCCATTTAATATGACCTAGTTCATCATATTAATTAAGATAAAGGACTGGAAGCACTCAGAGGAGTATGTTAATCTTGCTGTGCATGAACTAATCAAGTAATGCTGAGCAGCTGGTCAAATGACCAGAATTTGACTGACACTACTGTCACCAAGTGTCTAATGATGAAGAAGCAGCATGGAATCCTCAGAAGTAAAAATGAACATGTCAGTAGCAGAAAAACTCTCCAGCCTGACCACTGGAAAATTCTTGCATTCCATGAAAATTATTGTCTTAGAGATGATACCTGCAGGTCATCCTCTTACCTTGCAATGGTAGTTATAAACTAATATCTTTCAAGTATGTTGGCCACAAAGCACATGTGGAGTTTTCACCTCCGCCTTGACTTTTTCTTGAGTTTCCATGAGGACCTCTATGTCAGCTGAAAATTAGAAGCCTAAACAGAAATTAAGTACCTTTCTTTGTGGATCTCAGCCAATAACCAGAAGTTGTTTTACTGATTCTATTGATGGCTTGGCTACAGTGGCATCAATCACTGTTGACTTGAATTTCCAGAACAGGAAAAGCCATTTAGTTCCTCCAGCAAACCAAATGTCATTACTCACCCAAAAACTGTGTATTAAAAGCTAAGGGAGACCTCATGTATTGCACTGCATGCTTTTCAATAAATGAGGGATAGATTTAACATGCATCCGCTATTCCTCTTCTTTTGAGTCATTCTAAGACTAGTTTCGTCTGCAGAGCACCTTACAAAAGAGATACCAAGAGATTTCTTGAGTCTTTTGGAGACATATATTTCTTTTTCGAAGCTTGTCTGAAAACAAAAGTAAATAATTGCCAGATAAATGGGCAAATCTGTTTATATTTCTCCTTTTCATCTTGCCAACAGTTCATGAATAAATAGAAAGAATATTTTCTAGGAAATCCTTAAAGAAACTGATTATTTAAATTTATATGCAAAGGCTCTAGCTGAAGCAGCAACAAGGCGGGGGCTATACAGCTGTGGAGGTTCATTCAGGAATAAAATCTTCGTGAAAGTTTTCCTGAATAGCTATGAAAAATAAAATACACATCCAGAAGGAAAAAAAAAAAAAACAAAAAACCAACCACGACACAGATTCTCTTCAAGAATTTATTTCAGTAGGTTTCTGTGCATCCTCCTCATTAGAAAATGTTGTACTATCTGAAATCTGCTGCTTCCCTCAAGCAACAGAATTTCAAAGTGATTATGCTTCAGGATGAAAGTATGTAACATGCTGGGTAGAGCAGTCTCTTCTCTGCATTGATTTGAAATGGCTTATGAATGCTACTATAGAACAGATTACCTGGGGTTATTTAGGATTAAGGGTACACTGTCTCTGAGGACAATAATTAACTAGTCAAAAAAACCCCACCACTTTTTTGTCTTTTTTGCTTAGTCTCATCTTTTTTTTATAACAAAACCCCTTACCCTCTTTCAATTATCTGTGCACACAGTTTGCCATCTCTGTACCCTCACTGAACGCGCTCAAAGCCAGTGTCAGTTCTGTCCCAACATTAGAAGCTGGACAGGCTGGATAGGGCTTTGAGCAACCTGACCTAGTGAAAAATGTCCATGTCCATGGAAGGGAAGTTGGACTAGATGATCTTTAAAGGTCCCTTCCTACCCATACCATTCAATGTTCCTATGACGTCACCATCCAAAACAAGAGATGCATTATTCATATAATAACAATAATCCTGACCATTCTTTGTCGCCGTGTCTTCTCCAAGCTTGGACAAAAACAAGTTGAAGAGTAAAACAACAACAATGCAGCTATTAAAAAAAACCTAAAATCTTCTATATGCCTTGAATTTCATGGGCATTTACATTCCCCTCTCCTTGATGTCTTTTATTTTTCCCAAGACAAGAGGACAACTTTCCTCTGGTAACAATGCCAATCTATGTTAAATTTGCTAAGGTTGTTCTCAAATCACAGATGCTGAAAATATTCTCTATATTTTTCCCATCTAGGGGAAATAAAAAAAGCAGTTTTGTTTCTGCAAAGCTCTAGTGTCTTACATGTAGTACATTGCTGTCCACGTTGCTGTAGTCCATCTCAGATAAAAGTTGTTTTGAAAAATACTGAATAATATTTTTGCCTAGGCAGCAGGGACTGGATTGATTGACCTGGGAGGTCTTATTCAGTTTAATATCCTCCATTCCCATGAAAAGGGAATACTAGTAATTGAGCGTTGAGGTTTCTTTGTTTGAGATTCAGAAGTGTTATTGGATCTCAGTAAAGCAAGGCAACAAATATCTTATTGAAGCTTCCTGAATTATAAAAAATACTGTGGTAGTTCATGTTGTTCCTTTAAACCTAGACCAGATGTTTATTGGGCTTAACGTTCTAGAGGAAAAAATGAAATGACCCTTGGGAAAATGTGGCAAACTGAACTAAAATGCTGACTTTCTATTTCCAACTGTTTAGGAGGAGTTAATTAGTTCATGTTATGTTAAGTGTAACAAGCTCAAAAATGGGGCTATTCATGCAGAGTAATAAATCCATGAGATTTTTTAAGATATTAAATTTCAAGCAGACGTATGTTTTCCTTGTAGAGAAGAATGAGAAGACAGGCAGGATAAACTGAAAACTCATCTACACAAGAGCCATACAGACATACCAGCATTTTGCCTATTCAAGAACTGTAGACAGAAGACATGAGAAATATTTATAACATATCTCAAACATGAATATTCATTCCAGAGCAACATCCTTTTTTGTTATAATTACAACTTCCTTTACAGTTAATTAGCCAAATCCCAGCTTTCCAGACTTTCATAGTATGAATACAAGTTTTCATCATTCAGTTACATTCAGAAGGACGATAAAAAAATTGATACAGCCAAAACAAAGCCATTTGTTTTGAACTAGATAATATAGACCACGTTTAAGGAGTAAAGTAGCCTACACAATTGCTCTGAAAGAGATGAGAAGATCATAGTTGATAATCAAAATAATAGCAAGTGCTTTCACTGATGCAGCAGGAAGAAAATCAATGAAATAAATCCCTGAAAAAATTAAACAGAGAAGCAGTGAAAAGACATTGAACAATAATTTCTTGTCTCCTCTCATCAATACTGAGACCCTGCTAGCATGTTGTCTGCAGTCTTACTCTTTACAAAATGAAAAATTGGAGAAAATCTCTATGAAAATTATTTGAGGGCTAGTGAAAATGAATTACAGAATGAAGTTTTGAACCCCATTCATTCATCTTATCAATACAAGATATTTCTGCTTTGAATAATCAGTATGAGTATACTTATGGAGGTTTCACATTAGTAAGGAACTTGTTATACTCTTCTCATATGGTCTCTGTTGTTCATATGGTGGTGCAGAACAAGTCAGAATTATATAGATAGCCAGATTTATCAATTCAGTGTGAATTCAAACATCAGCTTGAATTCCATATTTATTCCTCAGTACAAGTCATAGATTCATATCATAAGCCTTCCCTTTTAACATTTAATGACATCAAAGAGAGGTATGATATTCTACTGTTTTATTTAATATAATTTACCATAGTAATATCTAGAGTTCTGGTCTCTACTCCAGGGACTGTTTATGTATTTTATATTGTAGGGTGTCCCTGGACAAAAACAGAAATAAACCTATAACGAGAATTAAAAAAATAAGAAATGTTTCTCACCTCTTTACACCCCTTGGTTCAGTCTTTCTCTCTGATCTTACAGCTCATGTTTTTCTAGGTTTACAGCAGTCCAGCTTCAGCAAGAATTGTAAAGTGCCCTCATAAGACCTTGTAATGCACGGGAGGAAAAGGCTGATGTGTGAGAGCTGTGGTAAGAGAGCCCTCCGGGCTAGAGGAGGTTTTCCACTTCCTAAATGAGTACTCTTCTAATCATTAAGCCGTCATGTATCCTTAAACAGGAATGTTTCTCAGACACTTTTATTGTCACCGATGGTGTTGAGCAGAGCTGTGCTTTGGCACATGACAATCTTCAATATCTTATTTGCGCCACTGTTTCTTGTTGCATTTAAAGACATTCCTTGTGGCACATAAAGGAAGGCAGCAGCTGACAGAAAAGTTTTGAACTCTCATCAGTTGTATGTAAAAGCCAAAAGAATGAAAACAAACCCAGATAAATGGTTGCTTGTATACAGCTATACTCTGCTGAATTCTACCCCTAAGAATAATTAAGTTGTTATAGAATTGCTTTGCTCAAGTTATAAACCATCTTTGTCTCACAACAACAAGAAAAAACCACAATTTATATTTGAAATAAGATTGGCTGAACTGAATCTATGCACAGACCTCCCACCTGAAAGATGTTCTTCAAGTCTGCAAATTCTTAAGCTTGGTAGCAAATTTTAAAATGCTCTAGATGCTGGAGCTACTGCAGGATGTACCAGCAATGTTATTGGCAAAATACGGAATCTCAATTACTTCAGTAATATTTGTCTCTGACATCATTGATAGTAATCTGATACCAGATATCACAATTTTTCTTCTTCTTTTTTTTAATTTTGAGGATAATTCAAATCAAGAACTTGTCCTGGAAGAGGAAGGTCAATGTACAGAGACAATTCCCAGACTAATTCACAGAACCAATCATAA
>VYZT01057905.1:6046-24660 GCA_013400735.1 Pomatostomus ruficeps | reverse complement strand
CAACTGCTGTGCCGTTCCTGTGACCCAAAGCCACTGATGCAAGCAGAGAAGCCGGGTATCCTTTAAAATCGTGTTATTTAGTAGTGTGGATTGATTTCTGGCTATGGGATGCTGGAATATATTTGGGGAGAAATGACCCAGTTATCTACATGTTGTTAACCTGGTTGCCACTGGAATACTTGAAGCATCAGGTATTTGTGAATGATATCACAAATCATGTGAAGCAGCCATCAATTGAGGTACAGAGCAAAGCTGTCACTTGTGAGAATTTAGACAGAAATGGGCTCACAGGAACTTAATGAAGTTTCCAAAAAGGAAGTACAAAGTCTTGGGCCCAGGGCAGAATAATTGCACACAGCTGGACAGGCTGGGGACAGAGTGACAGAAAGGGAATCGCAGAAAAGAGTTGGAGGTTCCTGGTGGGCAAGAAGTTGACCATGAGTTGGCCCTGTGCCTTGCTCTAAAGTGGGCTGGTCACATCCCGGGCTACAATAGCAGGAGTGCAGTCAGCAGATTGGGAGACCCGATCCATCCCCTCTCTTCAACACTACTGAGACCACATCTGGAGTGCTGTGTGCTTCCCAGGACCACACTGGTATTCAGGGGGAAGTCTAGTGAAGGGCCACCAAGTAGGTTGGCATCTGAGAGCACAGGCCAGGGAAAGTCTGAGTGTCCTGGGTTCGTTCAACCTTTAGAAAAGACAAGGGTATGTCTGTCTAGAGAAATAGCAAAAGAAAGGTCAGGATAGGACCGTTTGGTCATGAAAAGTTGAGATGCTGCACTGGTGAAGATGATGAAGACACTTTAGTGTGTGCTCAATGTGAAAGACAAGAGCTTACTTCCTGTGGAAACTGCATTAGCCGTCCCAGGCTAGAGCTCATCCAGCTGCATAGAATATATCAGAGCTGGCTGGAAACACGAGTGGCTGACATGCTAGGCAGATCTCTTGCAGCACAAGCATTGAAACTAAAAGCATGTGAGACTGTTTTAATTTACAACCACCTCTATGCCAATGTCCCTGCTTTGGCCTGTTCACTGCAGTAGATGCCTTCAGGTGATGATGATGGAAGCACATAAAACCAACACACACATTCCAGGTCAGGAGAAATTCACCTCAGCTGTTCTCTTCTACGTAGGCTTGAGGACAGCACGACACAAGTAGTAAATCAAGTCATAATTTGGATTACTGTGACAGAACAGAGAAAACAATTAGTAATACCTCTGTCCACATCAGGAAGTTAGTTGAGACAGTCTCTCCCACTTCTGAAAGAAAAGCAGATGGTCATACAGATGACTGTGTTTCTTTGGCACAAGCAATGCATTCGTTGCCACATTAATAAAACTGGAATTCCATCTACGCTTGGGCTGAAAAGGAAGTTACATTGGGGTGTCATCACAGAACTATGTAAATACAGCCTAATTTTCTAATTGGCTTCAGTCCATGACAGTTTGATTAACTGTTTCCACTGTCTGAGTTTATAGACAGCACTCACTATAGAAAATGAAGCACTATGGATGGGAAAAGGGCACATGAGCTGCATTTCCCTGTGGAGCTCAAAACTTCTAGAAAGCAGTAAATTACCTCAAATGGCAGGCAGAGCAGCTGGGTGGGCTTATATTGACTAAAGGAACTATTTTATTTTTATTCAACTATGCAATACTAAGCTATTCTCTCTTTTATGTAACTAAGGTACATAGTGAAATGCAGATGTAGCATAACATCACCCAAGCAGACAAAATTACCTTTGAGTGCTCTTTCGATTGTTATTATTACACTTTGCTTCCTTTTGGCTGGTACAACTTTCTGATGCACACTGTCTCTTAGAATATTCTTATGTTTCAACTTCCCTTTCAGTTGACCCGCAGCAGAGAACAGGGAAGATGGGTCTGATATGAAGGCAGATGCAGATCTGTAGGAATAAATTCCCCATCATCTTGCCTTCTCTTCCCTTTGGCCTCTCCACTTGTTGCACTGAAGCTGCTGTAGTACATGAATAGGATTGCTTTAAGTTTAAATTAGAGCTACTAAGATAAGTTCTGGCACTTGATTCTTTTAATAGCTTTAATATGTGTACTACATGCATTGGAAAACATACTGAATGGCAATATAAGCAGGTTTTGCCAGGAGGGTGCTTTGCAGTTTGCCATATCCACACCTTCCAAGTCTGCTGCTATGACTTGTGCCCGTTGTTGGGCAGTGGCACACGTGAAGTACAGTGTTCGCACTTAAACACCAGCAATTACAAATTTCAGAGACGTGAGCTAAAGCAGCACCTCACGTTTGCAGTGAGCTCATTACTGCTGTCACTGCTCCCTTCCTCTCCTGCTGCTCTGCTGGTAGCTTGGGCAGCATTTCCTCTGCCTGCCTTTGTCACTGAAATGCTGATGGGATCTCGTTAGTTCTCCTGTCATTTACTACAAAACCTACAGTGGCACGCTCTTTTCTATGGTATTTGGAGTAATGTAAGTGTACATGTATTAGAACCGGTAGTTTTTACAGGCTTCCACTGCTATGTTCAGCCTGTATATGGCATTTCCAAACAAGTTTTCTTGCTTTTACTGTGTATCTTCATTTCAGCAGAGTAACTCAGTGGTAACATAAACAGTAACTAATCAGCACCATTGAAAGTTTATTGCTTTATGAAATATTTTCTGCAGCATTTATGCAATGATCATAAAAGCAATACAGAAAACGTTAAAAGAATTCCACTTTTATTTTATTTCTGTTTATGAGTCTGAAAATATTCCAAAAAGTCATGCAGGATGTTTATTTTCTTGATTACAGCAAGGTAAAAAAACGGGTATTTCATTTTTATTTATCGAAATGGTTGGGTTTGGTTTTCTTGAACTTAAACAAGGAACTGTGAATATTAATGTTTATTTCAGTGCTATCTGAATTAGCATAAATCTTTTCTCCGTCCACGAAAATAAAAACAGGTTGTTGATCCTGTTCATGTACCATGCATGGAAAACAGTCACACTCCTTAACCAGAGGACCAGATGAAGGGCCAAATCCATGTGAAATGGTCAAACAACCCAGATACAGAAAGGGTCCCGATCTCTGTTTTGATGAAGCCAAACAGGTAAAATTGAAGTTGTAAGCCTTTAGGACCATCTTGAAACACAATTGTAGAGCAGCTTTAGACGATCAGTGAAAACTGTGTTTAAATATTCCTTGGTGCCTGGTAACCTTTTTATCACTAAACATACTGTTCACTCTAGACCATAGCCACCCTATTTCAATTAACATAAAATTAACAGCTGCTTTCTTATCTGCCTTTCCTATAACCATTGCACTTTCACACATGATTCCCACTAAAAAAAACCAGTAGTGAGCATAAGACTATTGGTCCCTGTGTGGTGCTGTGAAATTCAGTTCTTCAATGGCTTGCACAAGTAGCTGATAATCATGGCTTAGAAGTAGTATTTTTATAATAATGTTTCCAAATATTGTTTAAAGTATTTCTAAATGATTAAAAATGTTATATGTGGTTTAGGATGCTGTTTCTAATTCTGCAAATTGTACTGCCCTTAGGTCATGTTCTTAGCAGGTATAAAAGTGCTTTGCTTTACTAAAATCACCAAAACCATGCTGTTTAGTACTTCTGTATTGAATGCATTAGCTTTGAAAGAGAAAAATTATAACTGTGCCACATACCTAAATAATTTTAAATATTTTTTTTATATTCTCTTTCAAAGGTATGAAAGAGATTGTGTTGAATTCAAGTTGTTCAGAATAAATTTCAAGACAAAAAGGGCTGAACATGGAAGTACCTGGCATTAGATACAATGAATATTTTTTTAAACACATTTTTAATGCTTCATGCAATTTCTGCATGGAAAGATTGTCCCAAACCAGTGCAGTTAGTTGGCTATAAGTGCTGTATACCAAGTTTTGGGCCAGTATGTCCTCTGTTTTTATTGTAACGAGGCACTGAGATCTCAGTAGTGTTAAAAAAGTCCAGAGAATTGGTATTCAATGCATTTTTCTAGTAACCAAATTTTATTTTAAAAAGGAGGTCTTCTTACTGGCCAACAAAGATTAAATAAAGTTAAAAAACCATCCAAAAGCTATTTGGCCATTGTAAATAATCCAAACCATCCTGCTATGATTGTGTGTGAAAGTACAACTCTTGCTCACTAGCTTGATGTGCTGATCAGTGTGTAAGTCATGTGTTTTGTAACAGTGGATTGTTTTGGTTAAGTTTATTTGCAAAATTTGCTGTGAATCTCTTGCTCTTGGGTGGATGCTTTCACATTAACTCAGCTAACTGCCAGCAATCTGCATGATATCTCATCTTGTATGTCTTTTTTTCTGTGTTTTCTTTCCTTTCCTCTACTTGCTACTTTGCCCGTTATTAATAGGATCAGCCTATATGCACAACGAGTCGTGCCTCTGCCATGACGTCCGCTCCTATCTTCATTTTTCTGCAAGTTTTCATGTGGTGTGGATGGTCAGTTACTTTCTCTAATTTTTTGTTTTGTTCTTGGCTTAAAAAATTAGCAGACTTTTTTACTTACTGAGCATACAAAAGAAAACAGAATGAAGCGAGTCCCAAAAGCAACAATCTGGAGCAAATTACTATTGCAATGTTAAGGGAAATTAAATATTAAAAAAACCTGTCTGGAGCCTTATAAATCACAATTACTAAGCACAAGGGCCTCTCCCATAGAACATACAAAGACAAGGGAACCTGTTGGGTTTATATGGTTGGCTCTTTGAGATTGCACATATACCAGCTGAGTCTGCATCCTTCACTTCTCTAAGCGTTTTCCCTTGTCCTTGTTAAAATGAAGAGAAGAAGAAAGTTTTTTTTCACAGAGACAAAGATTCAAAGCAAATAGAAGAGCCAGTAATACCTGTGAAGATGAAGGTTTACTTTGGAGGTAGCAAGGATGAGTGCTATGTGTGAATGTTGCTGTTGAGAAGAGTAAGGGGTTTTCACTGCATGCAGATGAACACAGCAGTTAATGACGGAAGCTAATAGTGTGCATCAATGCGGTTAAACCAGGAATTCAGTAAAATAACATTTTTTGTTTCCTAGTTTTTGGCAACCTAAACATATTAATTGCCTGATTACAGTGGAAGGTGGGGTTTTTCTTCTAATTAACTACGTCAGTAAGTTCCTGTACATTGCCCAAGTGCAGACTCTGGGGTTTGCAGCAAAAGCCTTGGCAATTAGGCTGTGTTGCATTTCATGGGGTGGGACTGTGTCTGCGAGAGAACTGCTGAGCTAAAGAGCTTAAAATGTGTGACTGAAGGGGGTTCTGATCAACATTATTGTTCTGAAAACCACTAGAGGGAGATACTCACATGTCTATCAAAATAAAGCAAACAGAGGAACTGGAAGCTTACAGGGCATTTTTCAGAGTTAGTGTAGTGAAGTATTGAAAATTGGAGCAATTTAGAACAGTCCTTTTCTCAGTAATTTCTATTCTCTCTATACTTAAGGGAAGGTTTAATTAATATCTCTTGAACAGGAGTGAAAAAAATCTTTAAATTTTGTTTGACAGTTTATTATTTGAGTGATTTTGAAGTTTCTTATTCTGTATTTAAACGATCTAGTTTCCTGCAAACCTAGGAACTTGCACAGCCATGGCAGAAGGTTGTAGGGAAAGGTGAAAGGCCTTTCTTTAAGCCAGTGGTATTTCACATTAAAATCTAGATTAACATCTCATGTTCTTGCTCATGAAATTTGCTCTGCACATAGCTTTCTTTTAATTAAAAAGCTACTGTCCGATGGACATAAAGCAGCAGAGACTCACCTTGAGCTGAATTCTTTATGTCCAAAATGTGCTTTCTGCTTAAGATGGGAAACCCACAGAATATAATTTTAGCTGATAGGCTTCTGGCAGCAGAAAGTTATAAAGGTAATTTTGTTCATCCATCTTGTTTTTAATAACTTTGTGATTTTGGAAATGGGTTCCCTCTGGACATTAATCTGTGTAGTTATATTAAAATCACTGAAGCCAACACAGATACAATCCAGCTGATCAGGTTCAGTAATCTGAGGGGTTTCTTTGCTTTTCATCAAGGATAACAAAATAGTCATTATCACTGCCTCAAATGGCTTGCTCTTACTGTATACATGCACACTGCTTTTTTTTTGCCATGCTTGAGAATAAAGAAAAGAACTGTACAAGTTTGCAGCCCCTACTGGGAATGTCTTATTTCCATCAGTTTCCAGGGATGTCAGTGGGAGCTGTGAGGGTGATCAGCAGTCCAGGCAGCTGGAGACACCTTGATGGAATTGCCTGCATCCCCTATCTGTGCATGGGTAGCTGGACACCTTTGGCAGCTTTGTGTGGTGGTTCAGACATAGGAGGGTAGCACAAAACTTATGAATGACCATGCATTGGAACTGGAAATGACTCTCGAGTAAAAGCAAAGGTGTTCTCCATGTAATATGAAACATTTGAAATATATGCTTATAAAAGGTATAACTTTGAGGTAATCAATTGATATCAAAGACCAGATCAGAAGCTCTTCAAGCAGATGCGATTTTACCCTTTTGTAAGTCAGAGTAGCACAATGGGTTCTGATGAATTATTATGGTTTAAAAACAAAGTATCAGTACATTAAATAGTTCTGGTGCACTTCTAAAGGCATAACAAGTACATTTATAGCCTTGGTGTATATGTAGGGTACATATATACAGGATATGTATAGCCATATGTATATTTTATAGTTCCATGTGTATTTTTTAAATTTTGAACTGGCACTGTCTTCAAGGAAATGTTGATATATAGCACTGAATATATGGGTTTGATACTTAACAATGAAGGTATGGTTTTAGAAAAGCATTCATGTCCATTCTGAAAGTAGTGGACAATTTTCATGGCGTGCGATGCTGTGAAATAGCCCTGTCTAGAGTTGTCGTAGTGAGGCATGACATGAAGGAGATGACACTGGGATTTGACACTTCTCTACCTCAAGCGTGCAAGGAAATCTGACGTGATTTATTAATGCTAGAAATTCCTCATACACTTCTGGTGAAATGGAAGTGGATTACAACAATCCTTTTCAATTTCTTTTACAATTCTCTTTCTCTTCAAAGAGAATTAATATACAGACATAATTTTGAAGACAACAAAGAGAGGACATCCCCAGCTGATCTGTTTTTCAGAATTTGTGTGATTAATGTAATGTGCTGGAAAATTTCAGTGAAACTTCTTAAAAATAGTTCAGTGTCTAATTGCACTAGCAGAGGTAAAGATAAGATAATGTAAAGAGCAGATAAAAGGATGCTGTATATCTTTGTTATAAGATACTTTAGAAGAAATCTCGAAAACATTAACATGAAACAGTTGAGAAGTTTTCGTAAAGCTCAAGTAGAGGGCATTTTGAAGACCATTCAAAACTGACATTTTTCTCAATCTGATTTTAAATTGGGGGTGGAAACCCAATTATTTCCAGGGGATTCTTGCTTGTTTTGATTCATGTAAATAAATACATAACCAAATTTTCTCCTCTTTTTTATTTTATATTTTCACATTCCTTGTAGTTTTGACAACAGTTAAAGCACAAAAGAAAATTATAATGTGAAACTCGGTGGAGAAAAAATTAATTTAGATAGGATTTACTGTACCTTCTTTGTCACTATTTTTGTCTTGGCTTAGGACACAAAAGAATTAACTGATTCCAGAGACAATATTTAGAAATTGTTCTTGGCAGAACTGCTGGTTTACCACTGAAAATTGGTCTACAAACCTCAGAAATTTAATGTGGCTTTGATGAATATGAGGTTAAAATCTCACTAACCTTGAAATATGTGCATAAACCTAGTATACTTTTGTGTAGTGCAGTTTAATGCTGTCATTTGTAATAAGACGATGCCTCTCCTGCATGAGGCTTCCAAGATTCTCTACTGTTGTAGAATTGTGACTCCTTTAAAAACTTCTCTGTGTAGTCTTAGGGAGAGAGAAAAAGATACTAAAATACTTAATAGGAATATTTCATTGTATGACTGATGAATGTAAGAGCAGTTGATAAATTATGGTGTAGTTAAAAAGAAATCTCATAGAGAAAATAGAAATAAACACCCTCCACCAGTATGGAGGGTGTTTTCAAGTTCAACTTGGTAGAGTTAATTTATCAACATAATTTGCAATATTTGGTTTAAGGCAAGATGACATAAGCCGGGTACTGTATAATTCTATCGGTGGAGGCCTACTTGCTTCGTATCCATACTGGATGCCATTTGCACTAAGAAGATATTTTCCCTTCGTGTTATGCACAATTTTGTTTAAGACCTTCAGTTCTTATACTCTCCAGACATCTCCCGTCTGTTGGCAATTTTAAATCTCCTGCTTTGCTTTCAACTCTTTCTTCAAAGATGACTCTTGCAAGTAATTTCAGTGATAAGAATAATAAATACCAAGAGGTAACACTGAGTGCTGTTCACTGAATTCATGTGAGAGGAAACCTTTACTGATAGTTCTCTTTTTAATGGTAGTCACTGTGAGGAACAAGCAACAGGGTTATTTTTAAGTGCTTTAAATAGAAATAAAGCTGCATGACAAGACACAATGCAGATGCAAATAGTGTCAGAGCCAAACTAAATAAACCAGAAAGTTCAGTGCATCTTGAAGTCTTAGCATCCTACTCCAAATCTGGTGCAGTTCACTTAGGACTTCCTTGTTGACCAGAAACCTTAGGAATCTTGAACTTGTAGAGTGCAACCAACCAAAAGAAAAAACCCACCAAAACCCTCAAAAAAAAAAACCAAAACAGAAAACAGAAACAAAGCCCTAAAAAAAAAAAAAACCCTGAAACAACAATAACAACAAAACACCAAACAAACAAAAAGCCTAAGCCAAAATTGTACAACTAAATTATAAAGCTAAGAAATGACAGAGACATGTCTGGGAAAAGCTGCTGTTAATAAAGAATGGCAGCCAACATGAGGTATTTGCTTTAAGACAAAATGAATTTTTGTTTCTTTCTAAGGAAATTGAAAGCTGATTTTTGGGTTTTGTTTTGGCTTGGGGTTGTTTGGGGTTTTTTTACATGCATGTTTCTAAAGGAGACTCTTGGTGAATGCTATAATTCCTGATAATGTACTGAGTCTACTTTTTCTGCTTTACCTGATTTTCCATATTTTTCCAAACTGTTTTGGAAACTTTCCGGCTTTAAAGAACACCTTGTATGTAGAATAAACACCATTAAAATTTCCACCAGTAAAAGCTGATATAAAGAACTCACTGAAGTGCTTTACTATGCCCTGTAATCCCAAATTCCATCTTTACACCTCTGTTATGAAGCAGTTGCCCTAACATTGTATGTGGCTTTGTGCTTTTGATTAGTCAGAAATTTCTATTATCATTTTCCGGATATTCTGCAGGGAGGTCATAAAAAGACCTTATCAGCCCCCTTATTTCTTGTTTGTATCTGATCTGCCATTTTTATGTCCTTTCTTGTTCTTGCTCATTTGAGTAAGTTTGATTTCTCAAATACTAACCTTTGCTTTATGACAGTGTATTAAGTTCCCTACTGATTCATGCAGGGGTGTTTCTTTGGGGTTTTCTTATAGGTTGTGTGGGTGTTTTGGTGGAGGATACTGATGGTGTATTTTCCTTTTTTAAGGGGTTGGGGTTTTGGGTGTGGGTGGTATCTGGTTGATTTTTCTAATTGTGACATTACTTTTACCTGGTTATCGAAGGCAATATTTCTAAATATTCTTCCAAATCCTTTTGAGGAACTTGTTTTTAGAGATACTACTTCTAGGGTTTTTTCTCCTGTTTTCTGGGGGGTTTTTGTTTGTTAAGTGTTTTTCCTTTTTTCTTGGTTTTCAGGTTGGTTGGTTGGTTGGGGGGATTTTGGTTGCTTTTGGTAATTTTCTGGTAGTTAGCTCCCTTTAAATTGAAATCTTTTGGTTTGGGTTTGTTTGGCCTGATGTCTCACACAATAAGGCTAAATCCTATTGCACTGTGGTCTACAGAGCTCCTAGAGTTATACACAGCAACTCTGCTAATAGTTTTGAACTGGCCCTGTTCATCACTAAATATTTAAAGATTGATTGTTCCAAAAGTCATTTATCATATCCAAAAATGTGCTCTCTACATCTCTCCTCGATAAGGCCTTGTTCCAGTCCCTTTGTGGCTTCTCTAGTCTCACATTGTCCCTTTGATCAGGTGGTCAGCAGTGCAATCCTGGTATTACATTTTTTTATTATGAGATTCTGAAATTTCTTATCCACAGAGATTCCATCACACCTCCCTTTTCCTGTTAAACTTCTATGCTGTTGCATTTTGTATCATCCCTCACATTGGACCCTTCTGCCATATGTTCTGCACTGCCATCCTTACAAAGCTGTAGGACAAATGCTCTGTCCTACTGATTATCTTCCTTCCACCTGATACGTGCATTATTTTGGGATGGTTCATTGGTGACTGGTCTTCATTCCTCTGTCTTGATTTTATGTTCCTAGCATTGGTGTAGAAGCACTGGGAAGTTTTGCTTGAGGATGTGCTAATAAATTAAAGGTTGTTTAATGACTTTCTTATCCTGCTTGTACTTTTTAAAGACACACCCACACACACCTACACCCCCCACACACCCCCCAGCCTTTTGTGGGGCATGTTAAGTATTAATTGGTATTAATTGCATATGCCTCAGTAGCATGTCAGTGTGAACCATGAGCTTTTCCCTGCCTGTTTGCTTTCCTCTGCTTTCTGTACTAAAATCCTTTTGATTTCTGTGCCAGCAGCCAGTCTCTGTTACTGTTCAGATTCGGTCGTCTGTCCTTCCCTGCACATATTGCTCCTGTTCAAGAAGTTTCCCTGGTTGCTAATGCACCTAAATTCCTTTCCACCTACACTGTTTTCTTGCCCTTGGAGGCTTGGGATCTCTTGGAAAATGGAAAGTGTCTTTTTATACCATGGGTACAGAATACAATGAAAACAAGAGAAAGACCAAATATTTTTAGGCTTCAGAGCTACCCATGAATCTCAGACTCATCAGACAATGTGGTGAGGGGGTGGCTGGAAAATTGTCCTGGTGTTTTAGGTACGAATGAGAGTTGGTATCAGTCCTGAGAAACAAGGCCTAAGGTGTTAGAGGCTCCAGAACAGGTATCAAATGTATTTCAGCCAGACTCTTGAATAGGTCCATCATGTGAAAGGTATTAAGCATTATAGGCAAAGTGGAACCAAAGAGCAGCAATTAAGGGTGGGGAGGAAGGAGGAAAAGTGGTGGGATTGCTGTGTGGCACAAGGAATAGTTACTGATGCATGACAGCGCGGTGCAGCCCAGAGAGAGCCCTCAAACTGCATCAAGCATGAACAAGTAGTGCAATAGAAAATTTCCTTCTCGTACTTGAGTAAAGCATCAGAGGCAGAGAAAGGATTTTCATTCTCTTTGATCATATCTTCACCTGCAGACCATATCCATTTTAATGTGCCATCATTTGATGAAATGGACATAACCATATTTTGGTATTTGTTTTCTAATCTTGAAAAGTTATCTGTTCTTCTGTCTTTTCTTGCCATAAAGTCAGAATCGTAAAACTGATGTAATTTTAAGGAATATAGATGCTTTTTACTGGGCCCCCCAGGTATATTCCATAGCATTTCTTGATTGATGGTGTAAGTATCCCGTCTAGTTCATAAGTATCTGCTGTAAACCTTGAAAGTATTTAATCCTCCCATGTTTATAGTTATAGTGCCACTCTTCGTATCAAAAATCAGAGGAACTTCCAGGAATTATTTTATTGTTATTTTATCAAAATAACGTATATAAGACCAAAAAAGGATGCCTCAAGGCTAGTTCAAAATGTTGAAAACTAAGCTGTAGATTATTTCTCCAGCAACTTCACTGTAATGAATACTAAATGATTTTTTCTTTTCTTGTCGACAGGAAGATTCTGCTGACTGCGGTGGGGCCTCTGGTCTGAGTCCATCACTGTGGTCCATGGTAGCAATCCAGTTGGTCCTGCTTTGGCTGTTATCTGGCAGCAGACACTGCCAGTTATGACCTTGCTAAACCAAAACCTGCATAACTTAACCGAGACCTGGCCAAAACGATAGCCTCAGTTCCATTTCCGAAAGGGTCAGCTGTTGAGCGGGCAGCGGAGGAGCAGCGCTTGTGTCTTGTTGTCACTCGTGTGAGACTCATCGAGGCACCGCAACGCCTGCATGTTGGAGTGTCGGATCCTTCTCGTGTGTGAATGCTGCATCATCCACGCCATCCCAACTGATTTCTATACGTGCTCCATTGGGGAAATCTGAACCCTTTGGTTTGTTTGTTTGTTTGTTGTTGTAATCTTAATGACTTCATGTAAAAGGGCTCCCCTAACAACAGCTTATGTATATGATTTTCGTTTCTTTTAAGCTTTGGATATCTTGAAGATTTATATTCTTTTACATGAACAGTTATTTAAAAACCAAAAAAAAAAAAAAAAAAAGAAAGAAAAAGGAAAATGTTCTCCCCAATATACATTACTAGCACCACAATGGCTGCTTTTAACATCAGTTTTGTCCAAACTAGTTGAGTAAAATGAAAATATTGGCCAGTCTTCACCAGAAGTTCAGCATGATTGGAATGCTTTATGATGAGTGGTTAATTTTTCAAAATTAATCATGCAGCCAGCTAAGTTTTGGTAGATTGATATTGTATGTAGAAAGGAAGGAAGGGAGAAAACTATTGTGTTTCAAAATACAAAGGTACTAGAGAGTGTAACTAAAAAGGGATTTTTCATCTTAAACTTGGTGTCATCATCTGTCAGAAAAAAAATGTTAATTTCAATGTGGTATTCACCTCCTTTTCACAATGCAGTTACATATAAAGCTAGTAGAAATCCTTCAAAGGCTGAAACAAAAATGCTTGTGAATAAAAAATGTCTTTGTGATATTTGAGCGTTGGTTTCCAGGGGTATTTTGCATGATGATGATGCTATATTATTGTTTTTCAGTTTGTTTTCTTTGATGGTAGAGTATAGTTCATTGAAAAGATAACTGAGTGATTCTTGTATTGTGTGAGAAATTGAACATTGCAATGTGTTGCAATCAAATCATATTAAATTATATTATGAAACAGAGCTCTGAATATACTGTGCAATGAAAAACCTGAGAAAATAGGGTAAATATAGCTATCGTAACAAAAGGGTTGAGGAGGATTTTTTACAGAATAGCAATCTCACATGAAAATCTGTGTACAGATATTTTAAGATTATAAAAATCAGATTTAACACATTTATTTTTGGAAGTATATGTTCTCTATGGTTCATATCAGGTTCCCCCTTTGTTTCCTTCATATAAACCCATCCATAATATTAAAACTTATGCTGTTGCTATTTATTATTGAAAATAGCATATTTAACAGCAGAATGACCTAGGAAAAATATAAACAAATGGGGAGCCTTGAATCTATATGTATGCACATTGATACTTGATTGTGAATAATAACTCTAGAAGTTGTTTTTATACAACCTCATCGGTGATACAGATTGGTGCAGTAAATTACAATATTACAGTGTAGGATAGTGTTGATGCAAAATATGATTTGCGCTTTTTTTTCTAGTTTTCAGAACTAAACAGTATTGCAAGACAGCTAAACCAATGAATGTGCAACTCTGGCTGGTATTGTACAGTTCTGCTAACAACTGCAATATGCAAATATTAATATGGCACAATACACTAGCTCTTTAAAAAATGTAAAAAAATGCAAATCATCGGTATGTATATGCTGGCAATTGATTGATATAATTTTGATCATGCCAAAAGCTTAAAAAAATGATTGGGCATGCATTAATATCCTATGAAATCTGAAGAAGCTGCTCAAAGCCATGGCATGGCTTGAACGATCAGATGTCTACTGTAATTGTACCCATAGCTGATTCATTGTTTCTCATATACCTTGGGTCCAGCTGTGTATTTTCTCATGTTTGGGAATACAGTGAGTGAAAAAAATAAATCCTGACCTTCTGTTCAGTGATGAAATCTAGATGTAAAAAAAAATATATATATATCTAGCAATGTCGTGGAGTTAAAAGTACAATTAACTGTGTTGGATGACTTCAGGTCTTCCTCAGGGAAGGTGCGCTAATGTTGATAATATGGATGAACTTGGAGCTCTTCCTCCCAGTCATAGTGCTGCAGTTCTGTTCAGCCTAGCACCAGTTACCACCTGATAGAAAATTGGTTTGAGTGTTTTTGGTGCCAAGACTGCATCCAGTATTTTCCCTTAATGTGGTCAATTGACATTTTATGGGAGGAGCAAGTTTTGTAGGATTAGGCCAATACTTACTGCACTCACTGCTTTTACTCTAAGGTTACTTTAAATACACAATATTTTGCCTTTTGCTCTTTTAATTTCTTAAAAGATTGTTGGTATATTAAGTTCTCTATAGTTTTCACTTAGCTTCCCAAAAGAAACCCTTCATGAACAAGTTACACTATTTAACATTTTAAAACACTTTGCTTATGGTGGTGGGCCATATTTGGAGTTACTTAACGAGCATTTGATTAGAGTTTGTAGGGAAAAAGAAAGATGGCACAAAGTCATGCTGCCACAGAAAATATCTGTGGCTTTTGCTTTCATCCCACTTCCCTTAGAGTGTTCAAATGCAAGAGGAGGGAGAAGCCCTTGCCATGCAGACCCAGAGCCCTCCTGGGTGATCCAGAGAGGGAAATGTCCTTTGTTCCTCTCCATTGCCCTTCTACATGACCTGAAGAAGTATGTTTCTGTATAAACATTTAGCCTTCCAGCTAACATTATAACATTCTATATAAACATTTAGCCAACATTATACCCATCTGATTATACTTCAGAAAGTATTGAGTATTTTAAATATTTTGAAATTATGTACTAGAATATATCCAAGTGATGGTCGGGATATTTTTTAAAGACCCTGATACCTGCAAATTGCAAAACATAGATCAAAAATGCAATCTGAACTATAGCTATCTCAAAATGCGAATACCAGTCTGATAGAAATAACTCACATGAATAAATACAAATTCTCATGCAGAAGAGTATCCTTACTCTCACAGTGCATCATAGTCATCTTCTCTTGACTTTGAGAGAAGAATCTTGAACCTAAGCTTTAAATTAAGATATTTTTAAATACAATATATTGTAAAAAGTTGTGTGTTTTAAAGTCAGATAAAAGGCTCTGTCGATGGTTGCTCAAATCCTTTAATAGCACTAAGGGAACTGGTTCTGTTTACACAGAAACCATGCAGTGTATTGTACATCTGACAAATAACCACCATTGAAGTTGTTACAGCATGGTACTGTGCAAAACATGATCTGAGGACTTAACATGAAAGGTTTCTTTTTAGTTTTTTCATTTGAACAACCAGCATTACTGCCAAAACACTGACCGTGGTCCATATTTGTAACAGGTTTTTAACATGACATAGCAGATCTGATTGACAAGATTTTTAGGCCCTGTACCTTTAAGACTTTAGTATGATCTTTTTCATGTTTCTAATGCTTGAGGCTTTACTGCTTAACTTGACAAAAACAACAGTGTTGCTGCCATTTGTAAGTTTTCCTACAATATTCCTTTTATTAACTTAAAACCTGGCCTTACTGGTTTCAAATAGGCAGTATCCCTTTTAAGTGACCTTTGCAACCCAAGTGTTACTTGCTGTGGTTGAGAGCTTTTTGGTGTCACTGAAGAGACATTAAGACCTTTTTTTCCCATTAACTCATAACAAACATGCTTAGTATGACTTAATTCCAAGACACAGCCTCAGTACCACTGATCCAAAAATTCAGATGCTAACAGACTGGTCATTAAGAAATATATTAATGCCTATGAGGCACTGCAATGCACTCGGGTGTTTTTGGAATGTTGACCTAAGGTGAAATCTTAATAACTCCTTTCTTAGGATAAATTTTACCCTAACTTCATCAGACATCCAAGCCTTTAACAAAGGCCAGATTTATTATTATTTTGTTCATACCACAATGTTAATATTGTTAATACTCATTGTACACTATTGTAAAAAGATTAAAACAAAGTGTCTGAAAACAATTCAAGAGTTTTGAAAAGTCAGCCTCACCCTCTTCCCAGCTACTTGCATCTGTCCTGTTTATGGTTTAAAAGAAAAACATCATCTTGAAGAAATATTTCACTGAGGCTAAAGGGATACTGTCTTGTTCAGATGCCATGAAATTGCGATTGTGATCTGAAAAAGCTGTCTTCTCTTCTTGTGTTGTATGAAATGTCTGGATCATGCTTTCTGGGATATTTTTATTGAAATGCTCAGTGTGCGTTTCTGCAAAAAAAGACTTGGTTGTTCTTACAAGGCAAGCAGGTCTTTCTCCCTTTTCTTGTGTTCTCTTGACACTTTTGTGGAACTTGACAAGCCTGGAAAAAAAAATAATTTTTTGTAAAAATTTGTACAATAATGTTATAAAAAGTTTATAATCCTAGAACTGTTGTGTTAATTATTGTGCAAAAACAGTATATTCAGAATAAAAGTTTATCATTTAAAATCAACAACTATTTTATTGTTCACTCTGTATAATAAAAACATGTAAATAAGAGCCTACATTATTTGCTATGTCCTACTTCTGAGTTTCATATAATTGCACCCAAGTGTCTGAAGATGGTGAAGACAGTGACTTAACACAGGTCTTCATGAGGTTCAGAGAAGGATGCACAGCAAGCCTTCATTTCTGTTTCATTTGCGACTGTGAAAATTTCAAAAAAAAAGGTGGAAAAAATCTAACCAGTGGGAACTGAGGGTCTGTAAAACTCAGTAAAATAAGTCTGAGGCAGGTGAAGTATCCTTGTTGCCCTGAAACAATTCCTTTTGGAAGGGTTGCCATTTGCTAACTTGCAAATGCTGATGACGTCCAAGAGGTCATTCACATGCAGAAGCAGAGTAAAATCAGATGGCTCAGGTGGGTCCTGCCTCAGTGGTTGTCCGCAGCTCTGGCCGAGACTGATGTGTGATTCAGTCAGCTCCTGCACTGCTGCTGTTCTTAGTGAAGCACTTTATCTAAAGTGGATGTGTGTACCTTAATCAACAGGCTTGGGGTGCTTGGGAGGTGCTTTGCTGAGTTTCAGACCTCCTGCAGGGGCACTGGCAATCTCTGCCAGAAGTGCAGGGCAGAGGACTGCAAGTGGTGACTGCTTTAGAAGCCTGATTTTAATCCTTGACTGTGAATGTGTCACAGCTCAGAGAGAATGGCAGTCGTAAAATTCTGATGGATTTACGGAATCCCTGAGGAGTAGATAAGAGAATAAGAAATCAAATGCAGATTCTAGTGCTGCAAAGTAATAGATCACCCATGTGGAAATGCTACAAGGCAGTGCATGACGCTGTGCATCAATATCCAGAGATTACCAGCCTCAACTAGATTAAGCATTGCTTCCTAACTACATGATTATCCCCACATGCTGAACGCACTGTATCATGTTTTCTGTAGGCTGACTGCCATTGAGATGTAGAAATAAATAAACCCCCAGAATCCCTTTCTTGTACATGTTTAGTTTAATTGCTGTATTACAATACACTAGTCATTAAGTAAAGGAGAAGACTCTCTTGGACAACACAAGGTTTTTCCCCCACACGTCTGGAACTTATAAGCAGCTTTGATTTCATTGGTTTGATATGGGAATGGCTGCACTGCAGCAAGATATTCTATATTCTTCCCTTGTGAATCAAACCAGACTGCACTTGGCCTGTCATATTGTATTATTTTGAGAGATGACCTCACATTGTCCAATGCAGTTCTGTTGCTGCTAATCATCTACAGAAATGAAGACATTATATAACAGGGATGTTACAAAACACCTTCATTGTCACATCTATTAGTCCAGTGCTCCTTGTAATGCTTGACTGAAAAATATGCCCACCCTAAATGGTACAACAATTTCTCTGTCTGTTGCAAAAGACATTGAAAACAATGTGTGTCTTTCCAGTAATCCCCCAGGAGCTTTTGTTCACAAAGTGTATATGGGAGAGAAGGAAAGAAAAAATGAGACTTTTTCAGGAGAATTATTTCATTCAAATTCTAACTATATTTCTCCTAATTGTTTAAATATATAAAAATTCCTCAGTTTTTCTGATTGAGAATATCACATTCTCAGGAGCTGACCTTTCCTTCTGAAACCTGTTCAGAAACCCAGACACCTTTTAGCGAAGTAACCCCTTTTAACAGAACACCCACCATTCTCTTTCTTTTGAGCTTTTGAACCTAATTTTTTTCCTCTGGAAGTTATGAATATTTCCGTGACTAGATTTCCAAATGTACATCCCATATAGTCTAGAACAGGTATTTGAACTGGGTAATAAGAGTTTCCTTTGGGGAAATGAAAAACATGTTTGCGATTTGTCTCTCCTAGCTGTAGTTGTCAATTGCTCCTGAGTTACTCTGCAGTGAACAGAGTTTAGGAGCTGGTTGCACATCCTGAAAGGCCTAGCCAGGCTTTAACCATCTGCCTTAATGACTGAAAGGTGGATTCTTTAAAAAGACTTTTCTACTGCTATTTTAGTTGTAAGCCTTTTCAAAGACAAGAGTTACCATATTAAGTAAAATGTACATCTTCTACTTTGTCCATTACTTTTTGTTTGGGGTTTTTTTAGTGAGTTTTTAGTGATGCTAGTTTCTGACAGCTGTTTTGAGAAGGAAATATGATATATAGGACTTCAGT
>VYZT01057891.1:351-15441 GCA_013400735.1 Pomatostomus ruficeps | reverse complement strand
CCCCAGTAATCTTGGCATTGGAAAAAACCCAGTTTCTTACTCTTTTATTACTTAAGACTAAATGCTCTGACTGCCATCTCATTCAATGTAAGGACTTTTGTGCCCACTGCTATTTGGGATCCTTGTGCCAGACACCAGCACCCAAACCTTTGGGGGGAAATTCAGAGCAAATTCTGCTGCTCAGAACCAAGAGCCACCAAAAGGCTGAACATGTGATGCTCCTCATTCTAAGAAACCTAGAGGTTAGAAAACGGATCCAGGAAATCAGAAATCCATTTTTATATCCTCTGCAACTTGAGGGAATTCACACAACAAATGCATCTTTAAAATCCCCTAATCAATAGACCAGGCTACACTGTCAGTGCTGCACAACTTATGCAGATGCCTTATTGTTTCACAGGTCAGTTTACAACAGTCTTAGGTGGAGTAATTAAAAAAAAAGTGAACAATGCCTAAAAACTTCCTTAAAAAGGAGAAACATATGTTCTCTTCTTCCAATCTACTAACACAAATAGCCTCAAGCAGCTCTTGAAACAGGGCCTGGAAATGCACTTGGTTTGGGTCTCCTTAATCCCAAAAAGTCACTCTCATCATTTGGTTTGCTACAGGTAATGTCCCCTATCATTAACCCCTCTGAAAAGCTAAGCAAGCATTGCTTTCTGGGAACAAGTGTTTTCTTTCTTACACTGTATTTAAGTCAAAGCAAATTTACTCCTGGAATTCTTGCTCATCATTCCTATTAGGAGTATTGTGTATTTGGTTCTATTTGCTGATGAAAAAAGAATAAGGAGAATAAGTTATTTTTATGGAAACCTGCCAGTTTATCAATTGAGGGTGATGTGGGACACTTCCAGAACTGCTTCATGCTCTGTCTCCTCAGGTCTCACACCAACTTGCCTCTCCTCCCCTGTCTCCTTCAGCTAAGACATGCAGTCTCTCAGACCATGTTCTTTGGAGTGGGGACAGGTACAACCATGCAGTTTATTTCTCCAAATCCCATTTGCCACACTCTAAAATTACTGGAAAAGCTCAAAGTCAGCACTTTCTAGAAGCACCACACTTTCAGAATTTCATTTAAAATAACTAGAGGAAGAAATGATGCTAACACATTTTCTTGACTTTTGAGTTACAGATTTTAAAGAAATTAAATTGCCTTTGCTCCTGAAAAGCTATGCATAAAATGAATAAATTCAATTTTTTTAGTAAAATGGTATTTTTTGTTTGTGAGCTGAAATTTTATATTAAGCACTACTTTTTCTTTTAATTTCACTTGTGATAAAAGCCTGCTGATAAAAACATGCATGTTCTTCTATGATTTCAAGTACTCTCAAATTAGATTAGTGCCAGACAGTGAAAGAATAAATGAGTACTCCAAGTCTCTCATCCTAAATAAATAAAATACTCATTTATCTATTAGAGGTTTGCATAGAAATGATAAAGCTATATTGGCTCACAGTTTTTAAGAAAAAATGAAGCAATTTTTCTTACTTGTGCTACTTGCAACCTATTCCATGTTAGAGCAATCCCTAAAAGTGCTTCTGATCAATATTTTCTTTGTAGTACCAAAGCACATCACATTTATTAGCAAAACTAAAAATCCAACTGCAGTTCATTGTTACTTTCTGTCACCCATGTCACAACATTCCTGCTGAAATCTGAACTCCAGAAAGCTTTCCTGCTTGATTTTTAGCTGTTCCTCAAGGAAAAAAGCTATGTGCAATCACACTCTGTCCACTTGTTTGTTCCCCTTAACTTTTGAAGCTATTGCCCCTGCAAACCAAGTTTATCAGGGACAAGAGGTTCAAAGACAATCTAGCCCAGCAGAAGATTTAGAAAGAACTGGGTAAAGGGAAGCTCCTGAGAGTAGAGATGTGAGTAAGGGTGACTGCAGGGCAGGCTCTGTGGCTGTGGGTGTGCCAGGGCTCTTGCACAGCATGGAGCGGTCCCTCGGGTGACGCCAGGACCAGCGAGGGGCAGCCACGGCAATGGTAAGAGCTTTGTGGAGGAAACGTCACACGGAAGGAAACACACGGGAAAAGGAGAAGTTGGCATGACAAAAGGACCATGTACAGGGATGCAGACACAAATCCATTGGAAATGAGGCTTTACCAGGCACAGAGCAATACAGCAATTATTTTTTTTTCTGTCATTACTTTCTGAAAAAATTACTACAAACAATCTTGTAAGGAACATCAAGAAAAACAAGAGAACAGGCAATATGGTGGGTGGTATTCCAGCTTTCTGGAAGCATGAGACTTGTGGCTGCTTTGTTTTCTTCAGGGCTTCAGAAAGTCTGGCTACATGTTTACCTGCTGAGGGCTTCTTTTTAAGCAATTACAATAAAATACCTTTGAGCTTTAACCTTCAAGAACTCCAGAGTGAAAAGATGGCCAACCTATCAGAAATAAGTATATAATTATACAGTTATTACCTCAGCCCCTATACAATCCAGTCCGCAAATACAATGTTCAGGGTTCATGACATTACTATTTCTAAAATTTATTTATGTAGGATCTTCCACTGCAAAGTATTTCACCACCTTAGTCAGGCAGTACTCCATGTGTAAACATAGTCTTATTTTACATTTCTTTGAAATATACCTGAAATCGTATACCTGAAAATGTTATAAAGAGGAGTAGATCGATCATTGTCACATGTCCACTGAGAGGATAAAAAAATGGTAACAGCACAGAGCTGCACAGCAATTCTGCTATTCAGTGATGTAGAATGCTACTTTTCATTTTAAGCACCAGAGGAATTTTGTTTTCAGAAGTAATTAGCAGTTTTACCATTTGGTCAGAAAACAAGAGTCATTGCCTCTATTTTTGCAAAATGTTCACTAGAATTTTGAGCAACTCTTCAGAAGAAAACCACAGTTTATTTCTTATTCTAGAGGATGAAACATGAGGTTGCAATAGGTTCTAATATGTCAATAACGTAACAGTTTCCTGAAAATAATTTCTTCAAAATGTTACATATATTATGTTCTAGCATTCTCATATGGCAGAAATTTACTGCTTGGTCAGGATTAGCTTGTCAAGGGATTTTTCCCTGTCTCCTGTAATATTTTAAAATCTATATGAGGCAGTGTTTCCTGTGAAGACAATCAGATAGGGAGAGCTATTTATTTCCACAGAAAAATTCCCAGGGTTTCGCCTGTCTCTATACATCCTTTTATGCACAAATGTAATATCAAAGTGGCATTCAACATTGATGGCAAGTTAAAAGTGATAAATACAGGACAGTTTAACATGTCAGAAGCCAGCACAGCAGTGCCCTACCCATCACTCCATCCTTCCCACCGTTCTGCTTCCTCCTGGGCTGCTCACACCCACCTGTGGTGGCCTCAGCAGAACAGCACAGTTTGGGCAGCTCTCTGCTGGGCATTGTGAAGTTAAAGAGTACATGTTACACATGTACAAAGAAGGGAAATCAGAACAACAGAAATATTTTAGCAAAGGACAAAAAAATCTGTCAACAGCCCATGTTCAAAAATTCAATTAGAATTTCTCTTATATTAAATGAAGAAACTTGTTCCCATGAGTTTCTCACTGGATGGTATCAACAGCATATAGCTAAGTTTAGCCTAAGTTGTTTGTATCAGTAACTACAGCACAGAGAAAGCCCTGTGTTTCCTTAAGCAGCTCTACATTCAGGTGAGAGCATCCTCACCATTGTCTTTTGGACTCTGCAGCACAAGTGTTAACACACTATGGCTGCCTCAGTCCTAAGTCAAATAATTTTTAAAGCTGCAGTACCAAACTTCATCAAAAAGTTACAAATCTGTTGTCTCTCAGGAATATTAGATTCCTCCAGAAATTAGAAGGCATAAATAATTTATGGAATAAATTACAAACAATCCAATTATTTTAGACATCTTGAGATGGAAACACCTGTTCAGAGAGTGAGTGCTCTAAGGAGGAGTCTCCTGACTCCATACGACAATGACAGTACCTCATAATTTAGAGCTAGGAGGAGACAGTTCCTCATGAATTCAAAGAAAAAAGTTGAACTGAGATAATTTCATAGAAATACAGAATTATTTGGGTTGGAAGATACATAAAAGATCATCTCATTCCAACTCCTTGCCGTGGGCAGGGACACCTTCCGATAGACCAGGTTGCTCAGAGCCCCATCCAACCTGGCCTTGAAGACTTCCAGGGAAGGGGCATCCACAGCTTCTCTGGGCACCCTGTTAAAGTGCCTTACCACTCTTCTAGTGAAGAAAATTCGATCCTTCTTCCTAACTTTAGATACAAGATAACCAATTCAACAAGAGGTATCATGTGAAGCAGTCCAAGAATGTTCAATGAGTTTATCCTCTCTTAGGAAGGCTGATCAAGTGATGACAATTCCCTACAGTGTGATAGTAACTGAATGCTATATACATAGCCATTTTAAGGATATTTGGTATATAGAAAAAAAAATAGCAGCATATGCTAGTTATTTTTATACCATGTCTAGTACTCACTGATATGGCTTTGCAATAAAATATGATTTGAGAATATCTGCATGGAAAATGCAGCAAAGATATTTTAAATAAGCTAAAAGTTAGAAACTTAATTGCAATTGATGTTCTATTTTAAGATAGTGCTTATGAAATCATGCATCATGCTGGAGGCATGAACCACCAAAGAACATTCATAAAATGTTTTGTTTTATAAGCACTTGAGTTGTCTTCAACACTAGTTAACAGCTTGCTACTGATGCTGTAAGATACCTGTATTCAGATAGACATTTGATTAAAAATTAATACTACAGGATCAAACTCATTACATTCACTCCTATGATAATCTCAACATTTGTTTTACAGAGATATTTCCCTTATAGAGGCACATACAGATGGCTTACAGTGCTTATATGGCCTAAGTATCTCCATGTTCTCCTCTTAAAACATTAGGCAAGAAATCAAATAGAATCATTAGTTCTTTTCAATCACTCTTCCATAGGTATGAAATGATTTTGTCACAGTAATTCAGGAAATAGGAGTATGCAAGTGATATATTCCAGGTGTTGAAACCTGCTTTTGCTAATGCAGAGTCTGTGCAGTACTGACCAATAAAAGGTAGTGTCAGTCATCAGATGCTTTGAAATGTAAGTTATTTCAGGAAGACTGGCAAAGTCTATCAGTGGAACTACATTTGTGCCTCTCACATGAATCAATGCATTGTTTGATCATTTACTATCATTTCTACTACCCCTGAGAACCCAGTCTTGCTTCTGCCTTGGACTTTTTCAAATTCTTTCCATAAACAACAAAGAATTTCCATGTTGAACATTCCTTGAGAAGATGACAAATGCAGCCTACCTGTGAGATCAGTTCCTTCTGGAAAGATGAGGAGTTGTAGTGGTTCACGAATGTCACAGAAATAATCCAGCATTTTTTCAAAGTGACTCTTGTCCTCTTCCCACTTTCTCTGAATGAAAACAAAGGCTGCAACCTGCATCGCCCAGCCTGAAGTTTAAAAAAATACACCTTTAGCAACATTTCACTCTGATGCTTCCACAAGGTCTGTTATTCCAAAGAATTTTATAAATTATATTAGATACAACATTTTATCTGCCACCCACCTGTCCTCAACTCTGATTAAGAACACTTGGTTACCTTGGTTACCAAAAAGGAGTTTTGGATTGGTAAAAAAAAGAATGCATAAGTGCATTCAATGCAAAACTCCAGTTACCAGAGCAAGAATAGGGTGAATGCTGTCCTGAAAGGAGGTTGTAGTGAGGTGGGGGTTGGTCTCTTGGCCCAAGTAACATGAAACAGGACAAGAGGAAATGGCTTTAAGTTGCACCAGGTTTAGACTGGATATTAGGAAAAATTTCTTCACCAAAAAGGTTGTCAAAGCTAGCCCTGGGAACAAGCTACCCAGAGAAGTGTTTGAGTCATCATCCTTGGGAGTATTTAAAAGCTCTGTAGATGTGGAGCTTAAGGATGCAGTGCTTACGGATGTGCTCAGACTTGATGACCTTAAAAGGTCTTTTCCAACCTACATAATGCTATGATTCTCTGAGGTGAAGTATTTAAAACCAGAAAGTATCTGTTCCTTTGAGGGCTTTATTACATATATCTAATTTTGATTTATTCATAGAAGAACATACCAAGCTTTTCTTTACACTTATGAAATTTTAAAAAAATTACGTGTATCTATTTGTTTGTATTAATACACACAAAGATTTGCAGCCTGCCTTCAAACTGACAACAGAATGCAGTGAAGTAAGTGAAACTGCTGCTGAGCCTGCAGGTCAGGGGTCACACCCCATTATCTTCAGTAAGTATTCCTGGCTCTTTCTGCCACAAGTATATAGTATACATCATATCACATAATATTACAAGTTCTGTCCAGTAGTTCAGACAGCAGGAGATAAAATCAGGGCTCCAGCTCCACCACATGCCTGTGATGCTCCCTTCCTGAGCAGGGCTCAGAAGAGCATGACATTGCCTTGACACCATACTCGGCAAGCTTGTACCTCATCAGAAAACCTGCACAGAGATCCTGCACATCAAAGAGAAAACATCACGGCTGCCCATTCTCCTCTTTGCGCACCACCACTCTCAAAGCCTGTTTTTCTTTTACTGGTGACTTAGAGCATGTTATTCTTGCCCTTTATTTCAGCTCCTCTGTACAGGATTCCTTTATATTCTGTTCTTAGCAGTATCTCACAAGGGCCATATGCCACAAAACTGCTTATTAAAGTCACTCATTTTTAAGCCAACTTTGTAAGTCAGTCAGCCTGGATAATGCATTAACATGCTGCATTATCTCTTCTGTATTGGTTAGAAACATTAATTGTATTGTTAAAGAATTGTGACCTGTGGTCACAACAATCATGGGGTGAATACTTCTAATTTTTAAATCAGTTAAACAGGTGGAACATGAATAACTAACATGCCTTCTGCAATCTGGACCTAATGCATCTCAGATATCCAGATAATCAGTGATATTCAGATAACCGAATACTAGAAGTGGTTTCATGAATTAAGAAATGCTCACAATGCAGTCTCAGCAAATATTTTCAAAATTGTACACTGTATTTGTGAAAAACCCTTTGTAAAGGAAACTCAAGTTTGACCACAACATTTTATGTGCATTTATTCACATATCACATTCCCACACCTGCAGTATCAAGAAGTGTCAACATAGCTGAATTAACAGAAGCTATCTATGTTTAAACAAAATGTTTGCAGGAAAAAAAAAGGTGCATTTTACAGTAACTTTAAAATAACTGATGTAACTGATGCTGTCTTTTGGCATGTAATCATCTCCTCCTGCTACAGTACATGGTAGGAAAATGGTGTCAAGCTAGTATTTGAAATTGAACTAATCAGGGCTTCATTTCCACACTTGTGATATATAAAAAGGACATTTTTTAGTGGTGCCCAAGCATTTGGTTCCTCTAGAAAATACATGGAGATTGCAAAAAGCTGCATCAGAGAAGTTCAGATTGGCTATCAGGAAAAGGTTCTTCACTGAGAGGGTGGTCAGACACTGGAACAGGCTCTCCAGGGAAGTCACCACAGCATCTCACCTGGCAGAGTTCAAAGAGCACCTGACAGAAGCTCCTGAATCATGTGGTTTGGTTTCAGGTGGTCCTGTGTGGAGCAGAGAGTTGGACTTGATGGTCAAGTTGAGTCCCTTCCAACTTGAGATATTCTGTGACACTTCATCTGATATCAAATTCATAAAAATGGACAATGCAAAGGACAAAATCCCTCTAAGCAGAAACAGAGATGCCTTGAACCATACCATTTACAACTGTGAGAATGCAGATGCTCCACATGACAGAGTGGAAACATACACAGAGATTAGGAAAGTTCTGTGGTTTTGGTGTCTTCCAGTGGTTCTCAGCCCTCAGCCCAGACCTTTGGTATGTTTTACGTAGGCAGGACACTACACCTAAGTTTCTATATGTAGTACATAAGTTACTATATGTACTACACTGTATTGTGCTAAGCTATTTTATTGTGTGGTATCACATATCAAGCCTAAATTATTCAGTCTTTGTGCTCTCAGTGCAGCAGTCTGCAGGCTGAAAGAACGGAAGCAAGAAGCAAAATAAATGCTCACTTAGGAAGCCTGGTGATACTCTCCCAGGTCAGCAGCTCCTTAGGAGTGATTTTGGTCCATAACAATGGAATATGAAAAAACTGCCAGATCCCATTCTGTCTCCTACTTTTCTTCATGTAGCACAAGGCTTTAAATTATATCAAAACTTGCACATAAGTTCACTCTAGCTATCATTCTTCAACAGCACTGTGAGCATCAAATTATAAACAACTTTAGCTACTAACAAAAGATGCTGCTTGGGTGACTTGTACTTTACCTGACTAAACTGCATAAAGCAGAGGATATAGTGCAGTAGTTTCCAATTCCTGCTCTGAGCAGTGGTGTTATATATGGGCTATGAATTATTAAACAGAGGCAGTAAAGTAATGACAGTCAGGGAGAAGGAGTGGGAAAAGAGTTGGGAGGCATCCAGTTTTTAAGATAAACAACAGGTTTGATTTTCTAACCTTTCCAATAAATAACATCCAGTGTTCTGGAAGAATGTGTCTATCTTTTAGTGTATATCTAATTAGACAAAACAGTCCTGACCGTTCAAATAAGAACAGATTATCTAACAGATAGATGACTAAGAGTAAAGGATCCAGGTTTCCTCCCGAGTTACCCCAGCACAGCACACTGGACCAAGCTATTTTACCATCTGTGACAGAGGAAAAATTTCCACATCTGCTCATGCTTCAAGGCCTCCAGGCCACAAAACCATGAATTCCTGCCTTCTATAAAGCCCTGGTTCACACACCAGTGGGGACAGTGCCTGCTGTTCACGTCTCACCATCCCACCAGTGTCAAGTCGGAAAGGAAACACCACAGAGACACTTGCCTTAACAAAGCAAAAGCAGCTCTTGCTTTGATTCCCATTCCAATGTGTCTGCACTGTGCTGCTGCAGAAACAACACATAACAAGTGCAAGACATGATGTGGGAGACAAATGGGAATGCACAGAGAAATCGGAGGAATTCACTATATCAATGGGCAGAATGAAAGGTTTTGCTAATCAGTAAGATTTACGAATAAGCAGCACAAGGCAGTGCCTTCTCATGTGCTGCCTGCAGTGAGACTTGCTGTTCAGTTCAGGTCAACAAAATTAAATATATTTTGCTCTTTTTGCACAGCGTTTTTGGTTGTCTAAAAGCTCCTGGACAACAGGAATTTTCCTTGCAAAGGCAGCATTTACTTGACTAGGGAAAAATGGTTGCCTTTGGATTTGCAGATGCTTAAGAAATCATTGATTGCAAAAACACAGCAGAGAGACAGCAAAGCTAAAGAAACCATAACAATGCAACTCTATTTCTTTGCTAAAGTAATCTTCTTATAGGAGGTGACATTTTGGATGACTAACATTGCTTGGAAAAGCATACAAAAAGCATCACACTGCATAGCTCTTGTTCCAAATTGCCAAACAGCAGTGCAAAAACCTACCTGAGAGAATAGCTAGCCACATTGACCCTTAAATCAACTTTTCAGAGCTGAAAAAATAAACAAAGAGGCTTAAAATCTCTAGGAACACAGACACAGTAATGATATGTATCCTATTAGAAAATAATTCTATGTAGGAAAAAAAAAGTGCTTGCACAAAAAGAAAAGCCTGCTATTGAAATAGAGAGATGTGCTATACATCAGAATTTCCTTACTGCCTTGGGGATAAAGCAAACTACAGTTTATGCAGGTCAAGAATTTGCAGCATTGTATTAAAAATGCTAGCTCCAAGTCTAAAGCTTTTTAAATTCTAAGACCCTGCACTTCTATTTTCCTCACCCCAAAATCCTTTAAAAGAAAACAACACTCAGAGCTGAAATTTCTTGAGTGTGTTTTCATTGCAAAGGTAATTTGGAAGTAAGCAGATATCAAGGATGGATGTTGCAATGAAAAAAAGAGAGAAAGAGCTGAGTTGTGCCAAAAAAAGTCTTTGTTTGGTTTTTGTATCACAATTTTATGTACAAAACCTCAGAAAGCAGATATCCCTCAAAATGTCACATCTCAAAGAGGGATATTACGGCTGATATTGAAAGCAAATATATACACGCATATATCAAGAAAATGGTATCTATGTATGTTACCTGTAACAATGTAAAAGAATAATTAATAACACTAAACCCCCTGCAAACAAATTCAGTAAATGATTCAAAACTACTGAAATAAGGAGGAAGGTAAAAGGCCTAACTATGGGTTTTGCTGTTATATCCATTCATCCTCTCTCTTTTCTTCCACTGCATTATTCACTGTTTTTTTCATAGCATTATCTTGGTCAAAAATAAAAGCCTTATTCAGTGTGCCTAAATTCAACAGGGGTCTGGTCCTGATCAGGGCTTTGGAGGCATCAGGGAACCAGACATCCAGGCTTAATAAGGAAAATCACTCGGAAGCTCATGAGCCCACTGTACACAAATAATTAACATTAACAGTTTGTTACTCCAAGTGTTTTGCTGCATAAAATTACCACAAGGCAACAAGTATGCAATTCTGAATGTTCCCTATATCAAAGATCTGTGGGTATTGAAAAAATGCTGGCACACAGAAAATCACACAGGACCTGTGTGGCCAGGACGTAAAGTTACTGTGCATACACACTGCTGAGTTTTAATCAGTGTAGACTGATAAGCCCATTTCTGCAAATTCAATTAGAATTGGGCATTTTGCTGTTGTTCTTTTTTCCTGGATAGTTTTATGTCTAAAAGCCCAAAGCAAATTAATTTTTTAAAATATATTTAATGTAATGGTTTGAGCGCACAAACTAGGAAAATAAAGAAAAAATTGCTTCTTGAAACAATCTTGTAAAGTACAATCTTTGCTCCTGGCAAGTTTTCGTTAACCATGCTCATTTTCAATAATTTAGTTAATAGGAGTATAATAAATTGAATTATTACTATCTGATTGGGTGAATTCTTTGAGCAAATTACAAGATAAACTAAAAGAGAAAATTCACAGATATAAATTCACAGTAGTGGTCCTGGTTTTATAGTGGATCATCTGATTCAGTCTATTTGATAATTTGATTCAATCTATTTGTGAGGTGTCCATTTAAAAACCACCAAGTTTTTGCTATTGCCTTGCCCTATCAGACTCTGAACATTAATCTGCATCTATTTTAAAATTAATTTTATGGTCATGTCCAGTTTATGTTCAGACGATATACATATATATCCCATGCAGTCTACTATGTATTCTACAGAATATTTTTCAATGTATGTGGAGCCTAAACATCTTCTCCCGTACTAAAAGGAATTAGCAAACAGTAATGTTAGAAACACAGATTTTCAAGATAACGGAAAAAAAAGAAAAATATTCCAGTCTTGCTCTGATTACCTAGTTTTATCTTTGATTTCCCCATACTTCTCATGCATTTGTTTCAGTACTAAATTATGCTAAATTTTATGTTCCTTCAAGTCACATTCAAATATTAATGCTTTCTGCATTTCCTTTGCTCTGCTTCATTCTCTTGTGAAAGAATATAGGATGTGCCAGTACAAACCCCTACTTTAGCTTATTGTTTACTCAGAACACAATTGGAAGCTTCACAAGGTTTGCAGTACAAGATTTCCTCGCCAGGGCAAGAACAATGCTGTCAACAGGCTAGTCAGATACAGTGGCCTGTGTCTCACCTGTGAAAATATAACTGTGGAACCTTCTAGAAAGAATATTCCATTGAAGAATTGGTATCTCTCAGCCAAGGAACACACACAGAGCATGTGAAAACGTGGGAAAAACTCACTACAGTAGTAGCAGCATATGTATGTATATAATGCAGCCAGAGACAGACCAGCTTCTTGGAAAGTATTCTTTCAATACTCAGCACCTTAATTGTGGTTCAGAAGCATGTTATTTGGACACTTCATACTTGAAAATTCATTTAATTTCCTAAATTATGCCATTTTTATAGAATATGGACAATTAGATTATTAACTCTACCATTATATTAGTGCTGTTTACAAAATGCTATAAATGTCATTATGGACTATTAAACCTCTTCGGTTACAGTATCCATCTTAAAATAACACTTTGAATTTTATTTGATTTGATGCACTGTGTAAAATCAGAATACTGTAACATAACATCACTCAGAAGCAAATCAAACTAAAGCAAAGGCTTAAACCACTGGGATGGCCGGAAAGTTGGTTTTTCTGATGCATTTTAAAAATACATCAATACAGTGAAACAGCGCATGAAAACCTAAGTATTAAAAAAGATGAGTCTTGCCCAACATGTATCTTGAGAAAAGCCCCACGTCACTCTAAAATCTCCAAAGAATGAAGGAAACAACCTCCAGCTGTGAGACTTTGAGGAAGAACACACAGGCTCTACCAAACAGTGTGAAACTCTGCCACGGATGTGTCATACGAACTGCCAGTCAGGAGTGGGGAGAGACTCTACAATAGAATAGCTCTTCCAAAGGCCTGCATCTTCTTCAGATGCTCCATCTCCCCCCTGGAGGGCCAGGAAGGTAACCCAGCCTGAGGAGCTGAGCAGTGCAGATGCTGCAGAACCCACTGACAACAGCAAAGGAATGCAAGTGGGAAAACACTCCAACCTCATTCTGCTATGAGTTGTTCTGTGAGCTTGGACAAAACAACCTTTCCCTTCATCACTTATTGTTTGTAAAATGGGGAGAATGAAAGAAGTTAGCATCTGATCTCACACTTCTGATGTGCATTTTGGAGAGGCAAAGGGGAAGAGAGCAAATGGAGTCCTTATTATATAGAAAGGATAAGGAAAGTTTAATGGAACACAGGCTAGTTGGCTTTGGCTATGGGATTTTTTGTTCCCAAACAGGGGTGGGAGAAACCTATTATGCCTTTCCTGGATGAGACAAGCTGGGAAACAGGCCCCTAAAGCTTTTCTTCCCTACAAAGAAAAAAAAAAGGCATATAAAGTTATAGCTAACTTAAGCTGCATTTCTGCTGCAAAGTAAAAATCCTTCACACTTAAAACTTCTTCAAGACAGACTTCGCCAGGAAGAACTGGTAGAATAACAATTGTGCTTGCCATTAGAGACCATAGTTTTAAACTTCTACTTTCCAAACCACATAGGATAACAAGTCTATGGTAATTAAGTCTGGCAGCTCATAATTGAATTGCTAGAAGACAAAACATCACAGCTCCTCAAAACTCGCATTTCAGCAAATTTTAATGTAAGATACTTGACACAGGAACTAGAAAGTTCAGCAGGTTATAGTTTTAATTTTTTTAAATAATATGCTCTATTGGTAAGAATTTTAATGTAAATCCAGCTATGGCCTGAACAAGAAAGCTTTACACTGAAGCATTTCTATCCCTACCTATGGAAGTGGCTGTGGCAGCACGAACACTTCCATGCCAATATAAATGTGTACAGATCCTCCACAGCATGCTGCTTCAGCTCTGCTCCAATTGAGTTAAGTGTTAAAATTTTCCAGGCTTAGTGACAACAATATTTACTTCATGGTAGCTGATCCATCAAAGCTGTCAGTGTGCATGCTCTTAGCCCATGGCAAAGGCAGGATAATTTGAGTTGTTTTGCCCTGCTTCATTGAAAACTAAGATGACTCAAATTACTTTGAGCTTGCTTCAGGCGAGGCTCGCACACTTGGACAGCTAAAATGGATCAACTGACGTGTAGTAAAAGATTGGTCGGGCTAAGCCCAGTGCTGAAATAGAGCAGAAGTCCTTTTTTTTTCTCCACCTGGCACTTAACTTGAGCCTTTGAGAGCTACAACATGTGAGTGAACAGATGAGTGAAAAACAACGACTAAAAGGCTTCTATACCTTGCAATCTTCTTTGGGAGCAGTGTTAGCCACAGAATAACTTGAATCCAGAGATGAAGATCTGGACAGTTACTCAGTTATCTCTGCTCCTAACTACTCCAGGCTTGTCAGCTTTGCTTATTCTCTTTTTTCTTTGTCACCATGTCCTTTCCTTACCTGTTCCTGTCTCAATCTGCTTCAACTGTAGTTCCCTCCTTTAGCAGTCTTAGTGAGCCTTTTCAAAACAGGGAAGTCTTCAAGATATGTCCATCAATGATGCCTGCACACCTGCATACTTTACATTTGTACACTGGATTATGATGGTATTTATCTTTTCCATCTGCACTAAGCAAAACTAGAATTAAACTATCTCATGTGGCAGTCATGCACTGACACTAGTCCCTCTGGTTACCCTCTCTCACTTTTCCATGAATTTATCTGATAGTGTCCAAATTAAACCCAAATTTTAATTTATTTTTCAGACACATGTTGAAGCACATTTAACCACTAAAACCCAGATACTATTGTAAGGTCAACCAACACATTCAAATTGTCCATCATTAAAACACATACCTGTTCCCAGTGAAGTCCTACTAGTTATCACAAGAATACTTTCACAAATGAAACTATTAAGAAAAAAATTTAGACCATCTCCTAGTCATTATCTGGTCATCTGACACTGCTTTGTATGTTCTTTGGTACCTACTGGAACAGCATGTATTCCATAGCACATTCTGAACATACCTGAACTGTACTATAATATGTATCACTTCCAAAACTACTCCTTATTAATTGAGAATAGATGAAAATATTAATTGTTCCTATCTATTACAAGTACTGTAGAGAAGTCCTATCATGTCAGACCATGCAGGAAGCTGTCAATGCCATTAGAAATTCTCCTTGAAAACTGATACTGCAGAATGTGTCAGCAGCTTCTGATGATGTCAGATGTGAAACTGCAGCAACAGCCAAGAGCAGAGCAGTGCTCCCTTGAGACGCCAGCTTTGGCAAGATGTACTGAAATGCTATAAGAATGTTTCTGAAATTGAGATTACTGAAATGTAATATCTCTTTTTGAAAACTTTACTGCACACAATTCATCAAGCCAAAGCTACAGTTCCAGGAAGAAGGGACCATCTGTTTTTCTTTGGACTTCTTTTTTTAAAGCTCACCTTGAATCAATTTTAAGGGTTTTTTCATACACTGGAATGCAAAGAATTAATAACTTAAGAGCTAGATAAATGACTCAATGTGTCCCCTTGAGATACCGAATCCTCTGATTTTAATTATAATTAACTAGAAAACA
>VYZT01057858.1:0-28298 GCA_013400735.1 Pomatostomus ruficeps | reverse complement strand
ACCCTATTTCATTGCCTTCCTCCGGTGTTTGACACAGGCGCCCCAGACCGTTACAGCGTGGGATCTAATGCAAAAAATATTCTGTAGCTGAGAGGGAGATTGAGTAACACTTTATCATAACTGCACTAGCTACTAACCAGCCGAAACACTGAAAGGGTATTTTATTATTTAATTCTGCAGGTCGTTGCTTATCACTACTGCCAGGCTGACAACACGTACACGTGTCTGGTCCCCGAGTTTGTGCACAGCGTGGCAGCTTTGCTCTGCCGCTCCCATCAGCTGACAGCCTACAGAGACCTCCTCATCAAAGAGCCTCACCTGCAGAGCCTGCTGAGCCTCAGGTCGTGTGTCCAGGACCCAGCAGCAGCGTTCAAAAGGGGAGTGTTGGAACCGCTCTCAAACCTCAGGAGAGGTATGTTAGACAGGAGGTGACTTGGGACTGGAATCTAAACTGCATAAAGAGTGAGAAAAGTATTAAAAATAAACTGAACATTTCTGGAGAAAGGGTTCCTTAATTTTGCTAGTTGTTTGTAACAATAATAGATGGGTTTTCAACAGTTGATTCATGTTTTAATTAAAATTCTATGAAACTTATTAAAGGTCATGGAAACTTTACATTTACTTCTTTGCCAGAATACCAAAAGATAGCTATTAGCTTGAAGTTAAGGCTGGCACATTCACATGAAAGGATTTTGTTTTAAGATACGTTTGAGTTTTGTCACATACTTTCTCTTTTAATTTTCTGTGCCTAAACATCTGCAAAGTGGGTTTTGCTTGCTTTTAAAATTGGTGTGGCAGTTTTCCAAGAATCACAGACTCTCCTGAGCTGAAAAGGACCCATCAGGATCATCAGTGCAGCTCCTGGCCCTGCCCAGGACACCCCAGCAATGCCACCCTGTCCCTGGGAGCGCTGTCCAAACGCTCCTGGAGCTCTGGCAGCCTCGGGGCCGGGACCATTCCCTGGGGAGCCTGGGCAGTGCCCAGCACCCTCGGGGGGAAGAGCCTTTCCCTGAGATCCATCCCAAGCCCTGACACAGCTGCAGCCGTTCCCTGCAGTACGGTGTATGAAAGAAAGCCTGTAGCAATGGGATTTTTGTATTTAAAACACCACAGCAAACTCCTGTTGAGAGCAGCTGCTTCCCAGCGTTTGCCAGCTTGAGCAGACACCTGACCTGAGGCAGAGCGGGGGGTCTGCCTCCATGGCTGCAGAGCATGGCATTCCTCTTAAAACTGTCCTTAATCTCCCAATGTTGTTTTTAATCTCCTAAATAATGCTTACATGCCATAAAATGTATTGGTGTGCATAAAGATACATTTTTGTTTCATTCAGAATTAGAGGAAAAAGGCATGTCACTTCATGGGAGAATGTGTTTTTATCCTTTCCTTTTTTATGTTCAAATTTCAGAGCAGAAGATTCCTGAGGAAGACTACATAATTTTGGTAGATGGTTTAAATGATGCTGAATTTCATAAACCTGATTATGGTGACACAATTTCTTCATTTATTGCAAGTATAATCTCTAAGTTTCCTCCCTGGCTGAAGCTCATTGTGACTGTAAGGACTAATTTCCAGGTAAAAACATCTTTTGATACTTTTCTTACCCTCAAAGACCAAATTATCATTTATATTGGTGCAGCTGCATTATTATGAAAAATGCTGGGTTTAGAGGAGCTCAGTCTCTTGGCTTTTTTCCTTCCTTCCTTTGTTACGTGTTTATTTGCCATGCACAGATGGAGGCCTTTTCCATTGTGAATCGCTTTATTGCATCTGTCAGCAGAGTTGGTAACACAAGAAATGATGACATTGGAGTGTTTTCTTGGCCCTCAGGAGTGCAGTGTTAAGGTGCAAGTGTGCTTCAGTGCAGCCTCCCAGAGTTTATTTCTTCTCTGCCTGCTTGCCACTGGCACTCAGAATGTTTAACTGGCTGGAGGGTTTATTCCTCAGCTAAATCTTCGGGTTTAAGAAAGGATTTCTGTAGCAGGGACTGTTCCCTCTCTGGAGACTGGAGGAGTGTGTCTTTGCTTAAAACATCCCACTAGTCTGAAAGTGCAGCTTTTTGAAATCCATTTAATTACATAAAGTGGAAGGGAGTTCCTGTTTGTGTTGTGAAAGTCTAGACATGTTTGTTAAACCTAATTCTAATATATTATTCTATGTAACAAGTTTCTGGTTCTCAAACTTCAATTTTAGAAATTCTAAAGTAAGACTCTAGAAGTTTTACTTTAAGTATGAAGTTTAAGTTAGAAGCTGTAGAAGTGTTTCTTTTAAATGAAGGCTTTTTGGATCTTTATTTGCATAAGCGAAGAAGTGTTCTGTGTTACAGAAGCATGGGAGTGTGTTCAGGTGAACCTGCTGAGGGTCTGTGCTTGGTGCTTGCACAGGGTGTGTGCACGGCACCTTTCTGGGACACTGCCACTGCAGGGAAATGACAAGGGGAGCCTTTTCTCTCTTGTCATTTGTGAGACTTCTTAATGAAGCATTTCTCCCTAACAGATTGTTCCTTTTGCCTCCCCCTTTCCGTGCCTGTCTCAGGGTCCAGTTGTGGTAACTGTTTTGCATTTCCTTGCGTTTGATCAGTGAAATGTCTGAGACCTTCCTATGAAAAACGATAAAACAGAGAAATACTGTTCTGCCTCTGATGAGGGGGCAATATGTGCAAAACCATCTCAGGGATACCGAATTCCTTTTTAATCTGGTGCTCGCTACAGAAGGGAAATGTAGCAGAGATGCATCGTTGGGTTCTCAGTGCTGGAATAGTGTAATGTCTTTGGTTTTTCTTTTTTCCTATTTTTCCCCTCTCTCCCTCACAGGAAGTGGTAAATTCACTACCATTTATCGCAATATCCCTGGACAATTTTCCAGACAACAAAGAAATTCACGACGATTTGAATGCTTATATTCAGTACAGAATTAATAACAGCCAGGAAATTATAAACAACATGTCTTTAAATGGAAAAGCTGATGCAGCTACTGTTGGGAAAGTGAGTAACCACCTGATCATGAGGAGCCTGGGATCTTATCTCTACTTGAAACTCACTCTGGATCTTTTCCAAAAAGGTCATTTAGTAATCAAAAGCGCAAGCTACAAGGTTGTTCCTGTGTCTCTGTCAGAGCTGTACTTGCTGCAGTGCAATATGAAGTTCATGACAAACTCTGCTTTTGAGCGAGCTCAGCCCATCCTCAACGTGGCGCTGGCATCCCTGCATCCCATGACAGATGACCAGATTTTCCAGGCTATTAATGCAGGACAAATGAACGGTGAACAACAGTGGGAAGACTTCAGCCAGAGGATGGAAGCCCTTTCGTGTTTTCTGATCAAAAGACGTGACAAAACTCGCATGTTCTGCCATCCTTCCTTCAGGGAATGGCTTGTCTGGAGAGCAGAAGGTGAAAATACTGACTTCTTATGTGAACCAAGGTAAATAAAACTCAGTAATTCATGTTCAAATAACCAAAATTAGGTTTTGTATAATTGATTGCAGCAGTTGGTGAGAGGAAAGAGTGATGTTAAAATACAAGTACACCTAACTTTTCCCAAAATGAGAACTTTTATATATTTAGAGGTAGGTGTGACTTAAGATTCAAAGTTTACAGTGCACAATTGACTCTACAGAAGTCAGGAGTTTGCGTCTGACTGCTGCTTTCGTGACGAAATGAGAGTGCTATATTGTTATTAATACAGCAGAATTGTTGAGAATCCCGTGCAGCAGCACCTTGTCTGTGTAATGTAGAGTGCAGGAACAGAAGGAACAGATTTTTAGGCTTTTTTAAATATAAAAATGCTAAGACATTTTGTGCAGTAATTCTATTCTGCTGGCATTGTTTCAGTTTGTTCCAGCTCACTTTCTGTGACTTGGAGAGCAGGAGCTGGTTGAGTTGGAGACAGTGGCTGTTACTGTTTGTCATGTTCTCACAGTCGGCTCCCCGTTATTTTTTTTTCACGTTCTTTAGGGTTTACAGTTTCTGGGTTTTACAAGAGAATAAATAATGCTGACATTTAAAATTATGACCAGCCCAAGACTTGTCTGAGCTGTCAAGTGGCTGCAACAGAACCAGTTCTGTAGGTGGGACGGGGGGGTTGCAGCCTCGTGGACCCCAGCAGCAGTGGGGGCTGCCTGGGCCCAGGAAAAGCTGCTGATTTTGGAGAGTTCTGTTCAGAAATGTCTGAAGATGGGGTGAGAAGTCCCTTCCCACAACTTCCCCTCAGCTGAAGAGTCCGGTTAGCATATGGCTGATTGCCCAGCTCCGGTGCATAATCTGATTAACGAGTAGTAGGTGACAACCCTGTTTCCTCAGGGTTGTGCCACTCTCACTGTTTCCTAGAACATTGACCACCTCTAGTGTAGGTGTAGAATTAGTAAATACACGTTCTATCTCAATTTCACAAGTATTCAGGTCTTGTGCTTCTAAAGGGATTGGCTTCTCCCTGAGATGCCTGCAGTTCTGGCTCTGAGGACGCAAAAGGGCTGAGAGAGGCCCCCTGTGAGGGGTCAGCACAGAAATCCCAGAAGTGTGTTTCCTCTTCAAAATATGGTGGTTTTTATTTTGCATTATTTCACTGTGGAAAGAATTTTGTTTAGATGTGGTGGTATGTTTCAGTAATCTGACAAAGTTAAGCTGTTATAACAGGCATAAAGATGTGGTAGAATATTTACTGAAACACAGTTACAAAAGTGGTTTTCTCCTAATCCTTTTTATTAGGAATGGACACGCTCTGCTGGCTTTCATGTTTTCTCGACAGGAGGGAAAGTTAAACCGCCAGCAAACGATGGAACTCGGCCATCACATACTTAAAGCTCACATTTTTAAGGTAAAGCTTGCAGCTTAGTAGGCTTTATGACTTACTCATATGAATGTGTCGTAGAGATTCTCCTCAGACTTGCTTGAATAATCTGTTGGAAGCTTATGCAAAATACTTGGTAGTGCTATCGATCCAGATTTTGCCTTTTTTTATCCTGAGTTGTAGATTAAAATAGGATTTCTAATTCTATGGAGAGATTTCCTGTTATATCATTTCTGTTAGGGTCTCAGTAAAAGGACCGGACTTTCTTCCAGTCATCTCCAAGCCCTGTGGATTGGTTATAGCACTGATGGACTGTCCACAGCCCTGGCTTCCCTGAGGAACATCTACACACCCAACGTGAAGGTGAGAACACCGGCGCGGCTGGGCTCGGCTGGGGGTGTTGGCGTCAGGTCACCCTTCAGCAGGAGAGCACCTGGAGCTCAGCTCCTTTCTCACGAGCCTGCCTGCTTCTGTAAGCTGTTGATAAAGCTCAAATCAGTTTTCCTTGATAGTTTTGATGGAAAGGAGGGTTTTGCCTTGTCCCTGCTGTAGCTGTGCTCTGCAGCACAGGTGAGTGCGGGGGGTGTTTTGGGGTTGGATGTCCCACGTGGCCTGGCTGGGCAGAGCTCTCTGCTCTGCTTCTGTGGGAAGGTGGCAACTGCAGAAGGGGGAGGTACTGTGAGAGGAAGGGATTTAAAATACCGCAGCTTTGCACTGTTATTTGAACCCCCAGATGATGGATAGCGAAATCCGAGCTGGTCAGTTGGAATTTGAGCCAACTGCTAAGGCTTTGGATTGGAAATTTGTGAGCACGTGAACACACAAACCCATGCTCTGGCTGTTTTTTGAGATTTGCTTTTTATGCTGTCTGGTTCTCTCTTAGCGGAGGTGGTTGCAGAGTAGTCACACGTGCAATTTTGATGAGAGTAGTGAATTTTAGGGGAGAGAGAAGTCTTCTCTTGGGAGTGCAGCGGTCAATAATACAATAATATATTTACTAAGAGAAGATTTTAAACTGGTGTATTGCTATATATGTGTTAAAGTTGATGTCTGCCAATAAAATCTGCATCAAGATTAGGGAGTAACAAATCAGTACCTGATCAAGATATCAAATTCAGACAAATCTGAGGAAAACATTGTTTTGTTTAAATTAAATTTTAGGTGAGTCGGCTGCTGATTCTGGCAGGAGCAAATGTGAATTACAGGACTGAAGTACTGAATAACGCCCCAGTGCTGTGTGTTCAGTCACACCTTGGACACGAAGAAATGGTCACTCTGTTACTGGAGTTTGGAGCTGCTATTGATGGAACGTCAGAGAACGGGATGACAGCCCTCAGCTACGCAGCCGCCGCGGGGCACATGAACATCGTGTCGCTGCTGTGCAGAAGGGGTGCCAAGGTGAGCTGGTGCACAAAGACTGCACGGGCCTAAGAAAGCTGTTATTGATTTCTTAAGTCTATAATTACCAGGTGTTGACTTGAGGGGTGAGTTCAGACTCCATGAAGTGTTTTCCACGTGCCCCTGACCACCACCCGCTCTCAGAGCCCTTCAGCCAGTTTTGGGTGCCCCTCACTGTGCACTCTCACAGCCTCTTGTCGTCAGCTTGTCTGTGACTGCTGCTGGGGGATCGTTGGAGCCCTCTGAAGTCGAGGTCAAGGGCATCCCCGCTCTCCTCACCCACCTCTGGTCCCCTCAGAGCTGCTGGCTCTCCAGTCTCCCCTTGGCAAGCCCGTGCTGACCGGTCCTGCTCACCTTGTCCTTCCTGTGTTTGGCAGTGCTCTCTGGGATCAGCTTTTCCATCACTTTCCCAGCTGCTCAGGCGAGGCTGTTGGGCTGGCATGTCCCCAGATTTGCCCTGGGAGTCAGGAGCGAGAGCTGCCCTCCCGCAGCGCTCCGGAGCATCTCCTCTGCTCAGCCTCCCCCTGCACCCTGAAACCTCAGCCGTTCCTTCTTCCCCTCCAGGCCGACCTCGCGGACAAGAAGGGCCAGTGTGCCCTGGTCCACAGCGCCCTGAGGGGCCACTGCGGCATCCTGGAGTTCCTGCTGGGCCTGGCGTGGGGGCCGCCCTCCCGAGAGCAGGAGGTGCAGAGGAAGCGCCAGGCGCTGCAGCAGGCGCTCACCGCGGCGGCCAGCATGGGCCACTGCCAGGTGGGTTGGGAACTGGGTCCTTCAGATCTGCGTGGAATCCTCCAGACTGTACAACGGTGCTTGCAGCGACTGCTGAAAGAGGCTTGGAAAGAATTGGTGAAACTTCTGATCTTCGTAGGGTGTGTTAGCAGCTGGAGTAAGAGCTCCAGCTGAGTATCCAGTAACACGGTTTGCTTCAGGATTTGTTTATAAGTAATTTTCTGTCTACTTTTTCCTCGCTAGTCTTGGAAGTTGTCCAAAATCTCTAGTGGTGGTGATGATTTTCTGTATCACTGCTCCACCCGAGTATGTTTCAACTTCAGGTTGAATTTTCTCCTCCAGTTTTTCATTGCATGCAATGGCACAGGCTTCAGTTCTTAGCTTGATGCACATGTCAGGTTACAGACGTCAGCTCAGTGTCACTTCAGACAAAAATGGTGAAGGAACACTGAACATAAACACATAAGAAGGACTTAAAATACTTCAGATATTTAGCAAGTACAAGTATGTCTTCTGTTCATTGGGAAAATAGACTGTAACCTTGATAAAAAAGTAACGGTAAGTAAAGATACTTGAATAAAGATCACACTAGGGCAGGGGACTTTATTTGTTTAGTAAGTGGTGTACCAGAGTGGAAGCAAAATCTCTTCCATAAAACTCTTTCAATATTTACTTCTTTTAAATCTATTTTTAAATTTCTGTAAGATCAAGAGTCTGATCTTTGAAGCTGTTTAGATGGTCCAAATATAGAAATACCTACGTGCAGGTAATTTATTGTATGTTATATAAGCCATTGCTGTCTTACATAAATTTGAGGATTCTGATCTGTGGTTAACTTGGACGAATGGATAATTCCTTCACTCTCGTGAAAGTTCTTGTTTGCTGTCCAGTGATTAAATGAAAGCAGTCAGCTCCTGCATATCAGCAGAACAGATCACATTAATCATAAATACATACCTCAAAATGTCCATCTCGCTCTATTTTTAAGGCATTAAGAAGCTTTGTTCTTAGCTAGAAAAAAGATCAATGTGTTTCATAAATTCTAATAAATTAAGTCCTAGAATTCTGAATTCTGGGATTTTCCATACGTTGTGTACAAGTTTTCAGACACCCTGAACACACCGAGATCCTTTCCCCTCTCCTGCCTTTGTTTCTCCTGTAGCATCCCAGCCTTCTGTTAATGTGATCCCCTCCCTCGCCTGTTGGCTGCAGCCTCAGTGACCATTGCCCCATCAGAAAACAGCCATTAGAAAAAGTTGTAATTTAATAATCTTTTAGCAGCTGGTTTCAAAACACAGATTTCCTTAATATAGTAGAAACACAGCAAAACTTAATTTAAAGCTTATTTCAGGTTTTAAAAATTGCCATTTATCAACAATATGCTTCAACCATTCTGGGAAGAAATTCAGAAAAACAGGTGAGATATAACCAACATGGAAGGAACAACCTAGGTATCACCGTTTTAGAAAATGTGTGCAAATATTCTCATTTTTGCTCTATTTTTTTAGATGATATGGAATTTCCTCACTGGACTGGGATGTTTTATTTTTGGCACTGTTTATTTTGATTATTCTGTTACAGACAGGTCACGTGGGAGCTCATTAAACCTCACTCTCGCCCAACAGCCCATTCGTGGAAGGACACTGAGCTTTTTTAAACTGTTTCCAGTGACATTCACCTGCCTTCAGGCCATCCCAGAATCCTGCTGAAGTTGTTTTGAGCAGTACTGATTTTCTGTTCTGTTGATCGTGTGCACTGAGAGGGAAGCACTCTCGCTTGTGTTCCATCTTTTGTCCGGGGCTGTACCAAGCACGTGGCTCCCGTGGCTCAGCACATCTCTGCTCTGTTTGTGGCAGGTGGTTCGTCACATCCTGGCGGTCGAAAAGGACCATGACATGGACATCAACGACACTGATGCCTTGTGGGGAGAAACAGGTATTGCCCTTCTCATGTATTTCCTAATTAGCGTTGCTAATTTAAGAATAAAGAGCTTTTAATTTTAATTTTTTAATTTAATTTTCTAAAATAGAAGTAATGGAAAATACCAGTTTTAATAATAAAATGCAGTTTATAAGTATAGAGTTTTAACTTACTGAGCCTATTCATCTCAAGTATTGAATAACTATTTTATATTAAAATTACTGTAAATGTGGAAATACAGTGCTTAAGTTCCAGTGTGGGATTCTGTGTTTGAGAACTTTTGTTTAAATCTCATTGGTTTTCAGGAAATGCTGGGCTGTAGCCTCATTTGTTCCACTTAGGCAGTGGAAGAGAAGCTCTGCCTTGGGCGTCTGGGCAAGGCCAAGTGCAGTTTCGGAGGCAGACTGTGGTCCTGCCTGGGCGGCTCCCTGGAGTTCTGGGGACAGCCGGGGTGGGGAAGCAGCCGCGGGGTGAGGGTCAGAGGCCGCTCACACCCGAGAGAAGCGGATTTGCTTCCTTCCCGCACGTGTACAAACCCTTGGTGCAAATCCAGAGAGCTCCAAAAGCCACACGTCTGCTTCCAAGTTAATTTTGTTCTTCGTTATTTTCCTGTCAGTGTTTTTTATTGAAATCCTTGCATAATGCACTGGGAATCTTTACTCGCTGAGGAAGTGAACTCCCTGGAAGGGGGATTTTTGAACGAGACTCAACTCTTTTCCTTGTAATAGTGATCTCCATAGCAGCTCCTTTCCAGTTGTCCAGCTCTAAACAGTTGTTACAACTGTTACACAGTGAAGTTCGTTGAGTGAGGAGGGAATGGGTTAGATATTGCTAAAAAAGAAAATTTACTTCTTCCTGCAGTGTTCATAATTTCCTTTACTTCCAACATTCATTGGAATTTAAAAAAGTTCTACTTCACCACGTTTGAAAATGCTAAAGAATGAGTAACAGGAAATTCACAATTTGACCCACTTCTTAGTAGAAAGTGTGGGTTACTAGGTTTTAGGAACTGGAGGGGCAAGTCCTTTGCTGATTCTTGCATAAGTCACACAGGGACTCATTTTCTGAACACTGTTGGCACGTCTGGTGAGGCTTCAACAACACCACCAAAAGTTAAATTTCAAGTTCTGTTTAAAACACAATATGAGCAGAACAGGTGAGGGAGAAAGTCATGATGGGGAAAGGGGTTTTTTTGTTCTTTTCAGCTTTCGGTAAGTGTGGCAGTGAAAAGCTGAAAGGATTCAGTAACACTCACTGTGCGTGTGTCCCAAGGCCACACGAGGCAGGAGGAGATGTTGACGCGAGTTCCTTCTCTAGCCCTGACAGCTGCCGCGGGAAGAGGGAAGCTGGACGTGTGCAAGTTACTCCTGGGGCACGGAGCGGCCGTGACAAGAGGCAGCCGCAGGGGCGTCCCCCCGCTGCTCTGCGCCGTCCGGCAGGGCCACTGGCAGGTCTGGCACAGCTCTGGGGGTCCCTCGGGACGTGGGCCCCGATTCCTCCCGTCCCAGTTTTGAAAATAATTGGTGTTAATTTTCTAATGCGCGTTTGCCTCAGCTTCAGAGGGATGTGCTCAGGACCTTCACTTCCAAACCCTCTGTGTCCTGTGAAATAACTTAAAAAGCACCTTGACATCACAACAGTCTTACTTATAATATACTTGAAAAATAACGTGAGTTAAAATATTTTACTTCCTAGACCAAGCTCAGAGGTGATTTCAGATCTTCTATGCTGCTGCTGTGCAGAGAGAGAACCTTCGATTCAGGTTCCTCATGCTGGGCTCTCCTGTCGGGAGGCCTTGAACTGCAGTCAGGGTTGAGCTACACAGAATCTCAGTGGGTGCCCTAAATTCCACCTTAGTCCTCTTTTTTAAAAGTTCGTGGTATTATGGCTGAAATCTAAATCTGCCAATTTCATAAAATCATAGAGCTGGTAAGATTTGAAAAGCCCTCCAAGACCATCAAGTCCAGTTGTTCCCCAGTACTGCTGAGGCCACCACTAACCCGTGTCCTGAAGTGTTACCCTCACGTGGCTCCTAAATCCCTTCAGATGGGAATTCCTGCCCCTGTGCCAGGGCTGGGCAGCACTTTCTGAGAAGAAATTCTCCTAATACCCAATCTAAACCCCCACTGGTGCAAGAAATGTATTTTTAAATTGGTATTTTCTGTTTCAGATTGCTAAACTTCTAGTGGAGCATGGAGCTGATGTGAATTTAAGTGACAAGCAAGGCCGGACACCACTGATGGTGGCTTCTTGTGAAGGACATCTGAGCACTGTGGAATTTCTCCTTTCTGAAGGTAGAAAATAAATACTGGATTGTAGCTGCACAGATGCACCATGGATTGCATCTGGGTGAGTTAAGCAATTTTTCCATTTAAACAGAATCTCCATAACAAAGTTCATTTTCATTTTACAGGTGCAACTATTTCATCTCTGGACAAGGAAGGGCTGTCAGCCCTGAGCTGGGCATGTCTGAAAGGCCACAGGGAAGTGGTTCAGTATTTAGTAGAGAAAGGTGCAACAACCGATCAGACAGACAAGAATGGACGAACACCCCTGGACTTGGCAGCTTTTTATGGAGATGCTGATATTGTAAGTATAACAAAACAGAAAATTCAAGAAAAAGTTATAAAAATTCAGAATTTAGAAAAAATACTGCCTATCAAAATAGGAAATTTGGGAAAGTAGCCAAGATGGTTACACTGCTCTCATCTTGACTGCAGTGCAAATGTTTGCTCAGGAAAGCATTTTCTAGATGAAATAGAAGCCCAGAATTGTGCTGCAAACCCACAGGGGTCCCTTCTCAGGGTCCTGGTCGGTTGGTGCCTTTGTAGAGCGAAGAGCCCAGGAAGAGGAGGGGCACACTCAGGTCTGCGTGCCCTACGGGCGGTCCTGGAGGTCAGCGAGGAGCCGGGCAGAGCAGCACACGCAGCCTCTCGCACTCACAGCTGTGTTCCTGCCGCTTGCACAGGCTGCAGGGTCTGTCAGGTGCTGCTGTGGCACATCACTCACTGCAGCACTTTGTCCCTTCAGCCTTTGTCTGAATTAACTTGAGATTGTAGCGAGCCCTTGGGTTCCATAGTGGCTTTGGTGGTTTTCAGACTGTGTGTGCTTTTGCAGGTGACACTGAGACTCCGTGGGGAATGAGGGGTGTCCCTCGTGTCCCTGCATTGCTGTGGGTCCCGGTGCTGGAGCGGTGCCAGCTCCCATTTCCCCGGCCAGACGGGTCCCTTCAGGAGCTCTGTGCTCGGCCACTGGCCAGGCTGGGACAGGGACAGGGCCGGGGGCTGAGGGTCGTGGGGCCATCCGTGGGCAGGGCTGGTGGTGCCTGTTCCCTTTCCAGGTCACTGCTGGTCACACCTGGGCAGTCCTGGTTCTGGGGAAGGACTGCGGCTTCCATCCCGCCTGCCCGCGCCCCGCGGCCCTCGGTGGGTTGTAGGGGGCTGCACTGAACGTGGCAGCACATGCTCAGCGTGTTCAAAGAGGATTGTGTGGTACCTTAAATATTTCATCGTGTGCCTTTCCTACCAAAAGCCATATTCGAGGCACGTCTCATTTCTCCTCCCAGGTGCAGTTTTTGGTGGAGAAAGGAGCGATGATTGAGCACGTGGACCACAGCGGCATGAGGCCGCTGGACAGAGCGATTGGCTGCCGCAACACCTCAGTCGTGGTGATGCTGCTGAGAAAAGGAGCGAAGCTCGGTTAGTGACACTGCCCTGTACCGGAGAAACACCTGGATTCTGCTCTGCCTGAATTGGTTATTTCTGTAGAGTAGATTAAAAAACTCAAACCACCAGATTTTTGCAGGCTGTCTGGTTTGCAGAAGCCCACTCAAGAGAAACAATCTCCTCCTTTGACACACAAGACACTTTAGAAGTGAGGAAATGCAAGGACTTTAATTCTGCTCCTTTGCTGTGTGCTCATGGTGAGGTTTGAGGAGTCACTGTATGTGGTTACTCTGCCTTAATACAGTTAAAGAAGAGAATGATGATTGTCCTGTTACTGATACGTAATTGTGACACTATTAATGATTTAGATTAACAAGTTTTACTTTTAAATAACTTCTTATAAACTGTAGAACTGTATATTTTTGCAAAGGGTAGGCCAAACAAACGTAAGTCATGTATTATCAGTAGGCAAGTACCTGGTGCAGTTGTGTACGGGGTAATTACTGAATATTTAGTACCTTTGAACCACCATTTCGTATTATTTGGGTAGTAAGCATGATCAAATACAAGTCCTTACTTACGCCTGAATTTAATTGTGACTTTTACACATTCCCACTCAGGGGTGAAATGATCAGACCATTTAGTGCCCGGCTGCTGTCCGGGTGGCAGTGGGGAGGGCAGGCGGGGGCAGAGATGTATTTTGAACACCCCAACTGTGATGGTAACAGCAACACCAGTTCCATGTAGGTGGAACATACACAGAGGTAGGACCGGGCTTGCTGCTGTGGTAGACAGCAGAAACACTTTCTTCCCTTTTGTCAGAGACCCTTAAAATTTAACTTGCAGGAAATGCAGCATGGGCAATGGCCACCTCCAAACCCGATATTCTCCTGATTCTTCTGCAGAAACTGATGGAGGAAGGAAATACACTGTATAAAGTAGGTAGATTTTTATTTTTTTCTGACAACAGAACATTGAACTTGTGCCTAAAGGCAGACTGAATGCCTTTATGCCTCCTTTTCAGCCATATAATCTGATATATTACTACTCTGTTTAAAACAAAACAAAACAAGAATCATACATGATTTTTTCTGGTACTAGTATTATGTATTAGTGCAAGTATTATCCTCATTGAATACCATTAAACATCTGAGTTCAGAAAGAAACACAAACTCTGGTTAACGTGCAGGTTCTCTCACAGTGCTTGTCTGACAGTAGTTCATACTGTGTATATTTAATAAAAAATCTGTTTTCTGCTTGAAGGCACCTCTTGGTAGATCTCAAATATAAATACACTTTTTTGCAGCAGTATTGCAATGTTAAAGGTTTGTAAAAAACCTCTAATTCCCTAAAATTTGCAGAAAGGCAAGATGAAGGAAGCAGCGCAGCGCTATCAGTATGCACTGAGGAAGTTCCCGAGGGAAGGGTTTGGGGAGGAGATGAAAGCCTTCACTGAGCTGAGAGTGTCACTGTACCTGAACCTGTCCCGCTGTCGCCGCAAAACAAACGTAAGCCCTTGTGCCACTCTGCTGCCTCTGGCACGGGGAACCTGACTTGGGTCCTGCTGCAGCGCCGGCTCTGACTCGCTGAGTAACAAGCGTGTGTCGTTCCGTTATTAGGATTTTGGTATGGCCGAAGAGTTCGCCACCAAAGCCTTGGATCTGAAGCCCAAGTGTTATGAAGCCTATTACGCCAGAGCAAGAGCCAAGAGGAACAGCAGGTACTGTCTGATTCTGTGCATCTGTCTGCACAGATTTTTTTTTAACTTAGCATTTTTAATAACTTGTTCATTTCTGCTAGTTACATTTCAAATTTGCAAAGAAAAAAATATTTTTAGTGCACTTTGTATGCGTACTAGATCTCTGTATCAAATAAAGCCAACCACATCCAAACAGCAACACTAAATACTCGTTAGGTACTTATGAGGCAGAAAGTAACAAACGGACTTGAAGAGGAATTATTTTAAGTGTAACATTGAATGGGTCTGCTGCTCCACATGACACAGCAGAATGTGGCCAGCCCTGTGCCACCTAACTCCAGCACTTGATTACTTATTGTCAGGTTTGTGATTTATTCCTGGCTGCTTTAATAGGACAGAATATGATGAATTATTAGCAGCTGAAGATAAAAACAAGGGGAGAGAGGAGGAACTATCTCTTTAAGTTGGAAGAATAACAGAAGAGATGCCTTTTTGATTCACCATGTCTCTTCTGAACAGATCAATAAATGGCCATGGAGCAGAGTTCAGCAGGTTCCCTGCTCGGGAGGTAACTGTGAAGAGTTTGTGAGACGAAGTTGTCAGGCTGGTGTTCCCAGCAGAGCGCTCTCCTGCCTGGCTGCACGGGGTGTCAGGATACTCGGCAGAAGGGCTTAGGGCTGATCTGTGCTTCCACCCTAGTTAAGAATTTCCTGAGGTGGAGAACTTCCAGTTCTTATTTGTCACCACCTGCAGCAGGAAACAACAAATCAGGATATTTCACTGCAAGGGTGGAGGTGGATTAGTAGTAGGCAAAGCTGGGACTGGGATTTGCCCCACTTTTCATTGTTTACTGATTTCTTCCTGAACAGAAAACTGCTTGCTGCTCTCGCTGACCTACGGGAAGCCACTCAGCTGTGTCCCAACAACCAGGAGATAAAACGTCTCCTGGCTCGGGTGGAAGAGGAATGCAAACAGTTCCAGAGAACTCAGCAACAGAAGCATCAGTCTCCACAGCTACTCGAGCAAACCAACAACTCTGATAATGAGGAGGAGGGCACTGTACCAGGTGTGAATGATAACTTTAATCTTCAGGACAGGGAAGATGAGCTGCCACACCCCAACAAATCTGTTTCCCCTCCACAAAGGCTTCAGTCTTCCTCAGCTGCTTCATTATTTAGCAGGACCCTGCAAGAGGGTGCTCAGAAAGCTCAGTCTGTGTCCCCTCAAAGCAGAACAAGCAGTAAGTACCTGAGAGAGCCAGGCTTGATCATGCAGCCAACAAAGCAGGCACAGATTGTAAAAACTAATCAGCATCTGAGCTCCGTGCAGCCTGGATCTAAACCAGGAGGCAGCCAATGTAGCACCAAGACACAATTGTCTTTGCAGCATCTTCCCCACAGCCCCTTGCCCCTCCGGCACTCTAGAAGCCAACATGTGGACGGGACGAGCACATTGTCACCTGGAAGCACTTCCACAGCTCCCACTGCTGAACTGTACAATGACAAGTTCGTGTCCGGCCCGTGTTCGCACCCACAGCATCCCGAGACTCTCTCTTCTCGTTCTGCTGCCAGCAAATCCAAACCTGCCGACACGGCAGCAGCCTCTGCTCTGATGCATTTCAGTGACTCAAGGCAGCAAAGCCCTGTACCCAGTAGTGGCTCTTCTGGCTCTCCATCCAGTAGTGTGATCCTGGCCAGCTCAACAAGCAGCTTCTCTTCAGCCAGCAGTTTTTCAGGCAGTGTTAAGGGGCTGGGCCCAGATGTTCGACTCAAGGAGACCAACATCAGTCAAGCTCAGGGTGCTGAGCACCGACCTCGCAATACCCCATTTATGGGAATCATGGACAAGACTGCAAGGTTTCAGCAGCAGAACACACAATCCAGTCGCACTTGGCACTCTCAGGCATCCGAGGGATTATCCACAAGTGTTGCTCCTGCAGGCATTCAGCCCTCACCCTTCGAGCAGTTCTCAGTGAAACACTACTCAGCTAAAGCATCCTCTGCAGGTGCTGCCCCGGGAGACGGCAGCCAGAGCAGCGCGCAAGCGAAAGAATGCGAGGAGCTCGCGTGCCAAATCCCTCCCCACTGTACAGACAGCAGAGCACCCGGCCAAGGGTCTCACCTATATCCCGACGCTGTCGCCAAACTGCCCTCGCACAGCACTCAGGACAGCCACCTCAGTCACGTCACCGCAGCAAAACCAAAGCGCTCGTTCATTGAATCCAACGTGTAAATACAGTTCCGTGCAGCGGCAGGGTCAGCCTGGCTCCCGGCACCACAAACACCGACTGGCTGGGCAGGGCTGGGGCCCAGGAGCAATCTTCAACGGGATACAACCACTTCCAACTGTTCCACCGTCCCAGGGCAGTGACAGCAACTGGAATAACAGATTCCTACAGAAACACTCACTTAGGGTTGTCCTAGGAGCTTGGGCAGAGAAATCCTTTCCATGACATTTTACCATTAACTGTTTCCTTTCTCATAGGGCTTCAGTCTTGGCTTTTGCTTCTGTTGCATCTCACACAAATACTCGTGCCTCTCAAATGCTTAAGTGCTTATGTCTCACAGCAGTGCTAAGGGAGAGAATTGCTGCAGAATACTCAGATCTGTACATGCATGCATTTTTTTTTTAAATCAAAGTATTTTATCACTTTTCTAGTGGGATCTAATTTGGGTTGCATGATGTACATTTAGGAAGCATAAATAATTTGTGTATAAGTAAACTATAAGCAGCCATGCTTTGACATGTAAATATAACTATTTTTAGTAACTAGAAGAAATCAAATAAAATGAGTGACATTTGCATGTGTATTGAGAGGCTTTGACCATATTGGTTATTGCACTGAAGAACACAATATTATGGCCTATTAACAATAATCGCACTTTATATAGGTATCTAATCACCTCTGGGTGCTATCTTAAAGCAAAATGATTTATTGTTTATTTGTGAAAAGGTACAACAGCTAAATGCTTAGCAAATGTTTTTTATGGGAAACCCAAGAAAGGGATGGAGTGAACATGAAAGTTTGAGGAAAAGCGTATGTGCGGTTGCATGACAGGACGAAGTTGAGAAGTTGTTTTTCTGAGGAAATAAGGTTTTTTATTGGCAAGAACATTCTGAAAATGAACAGCTGCAGTGACATTCCTACGAGTGCAATTCAGTTGGAGTGCTCAGCTTTATACTCTTCCCATCATGCTTGATTACAGTGTTCTGTGTACATTGTAAGCAGCTGTACCCAGCTCTACAGAGCCTTTTGCAGTTTGCATCATTACACTTCAGCTTATTTATTGTTTACTGTTCCTTTGATATTTTGTACGAGTCCTATATTAGTCTTGTCCTGTAGTTCTATTTTTGCACAGCTACTGTACTCTTTCCATACAAAATAAAGATTATTAATATACCTGTGGGATGAGATGCAGTCCCTGATGGTTACAGGAGAAACTCTCCCAGCTTTTCCAGCTACGTGTCCAGTAATGGGGAACAGAGAAAGACAGACACACTTTGGTTTGTTAGATTAGAAAAAGAAATACAGATCCTGTACTTTGCTATTTCTTACCTTCTGAAAGACTGACTTGGCAAGATGAAGACTCAAAACCCATAAAGGTAGTAAAAATTTTAAGAAAACTTTCCGAGTTTGAGTACTTCATTCCTAAACAGAAATACCACTAAGTAGAACTACCAGGAACTTAAAAAAGTTTTTTTGTGAGTTTTCACCAGTGAAGGTTGAACCAGCTGCAGATTAGAACAGAAACACAACTTTTCTTCTCCTTTTGTTTCTGATACAATCAATTCCTTTAGCTGCATAAAATTTCAGTTAATTTTAACAAACAACTTCAAAACCAAGTGGTGTAACTATTTCTGCTGAGTCTCTAGCCAGCGATTAATGGCCATTTTGAGCGTCCTGTTTGGTGTGAGCATGAGAGAGTGGAGAGGAAGATTCGTCATGGGACTAGATCGTCTCTTGCTGATCCAGTTTTCCATTGCTTCCCTTTCGTAGGAATAGCCATCTGCAAAGAAACCAGCAACGAAAGCTCACATGACAGAGGCTTGGGCACTGTGGCACTGTACAGATTTTAGCTGCTTAAATGTAAAAGGGAAGTAAGGAAAAGCATCCAAACAGGAAAATGGAGATCTAGAGTGAGTACACTGTAGGTGAGATCTCCACTGTGGGTATAAACAGTTCAGGTTTGTTTCATGGATCTCTCTCTGCCTGCAAAGCACCAAAACATATTATGCACATGTTAAGTAAGACTTTCTTTCCAGTTTGAATGATCCATAATGAAAGCAAAAGCTCATTACCATCAACTGCCTGACAGCCAGAGCCTGCTGCCCTGCCGAACAGGGGGCTTGTGCACCTGACTGACCCTGAGCTGTGCCGGGAGAGCCCTCCCCACCCGGCCAGGCTCAGGACTTTGGCTCGTGGCGTTGGCAGCTGAACAAGCTGTTCCTCAGAGAACAGGAATCGGGCCCAGCTCAGTGTCAGCTGGCACAGGAGTCACCCAGGAGTGTCTCTGGTGGAATACAAACCCGAGCCCTATGCCCCCCTCTAACACAGGGCTGTACTCTGTCTCCTTACTCCCTGTTGAATAAAGCCGCCAGCACTCCAGCTTTTAGCAAGGGCTTCTGATTTTGACCGTTTTAATTCTCACCTCAGAACCGGATGAAGTTCGGCACTGTTCACAGAGCAACAAAGAGAATGTTACTGATCTCCTGATGCTTGTATGCTTGTCCTTCCCTCTCCCCCCAGAACAGAACTACAAAACACGAGTTCTTCGTAAAATGTTTTAACTACGTAACATCTTACACTCCTGGCGTATCACAGTTCCAAGGGCTTGCCAACTTCAAAGGAGTTTCATTCTGTACAAACGTTCAAGTAAGTGCCCTATAGGAGGTGTGCTAAGCGTAGGAATGAGCCTGGGGTTTTGGGCTGGTTGGTTTCCTTGCTTTTTGCCCGTGAATGCACAATTCCATTTTGCACTTACAGAGCCAACACTGTAATTAGGCTTGTAATTACATTTACAAAGGCTCATAAAGGGAGGCACATTAAAAAAACAGAAGAAGTTTCTCGATACAGTGTTTTTCTCCATATCAGAGCTGTAATTCAGCAAATTAAACATTTATCACAACTCTGGTTTGTTGCAACAGCTGTTTAGAATAGTTTATCTGTCTAAGCCTGATGGTAAGATAGGTGTGGGAACACAAAAATGGGTCTGTCTTTACCCTGAAGTAGTTAGTTTTAATCCATGTCATGTAAAGCCATACCTGTGGCAATGACAGGGTCCTTCATAAGCTCTCTCGTTATAGGACACAGGAACTCGTCAGGAACGGGAACAGAAGCCGAGGTCATTGTCATCCTCAGTTCTTCAATCTTCTGGAGAATTTTACTGCGCCGGCCTAGAGACTCTGAAAAATTATTTGTACATGAAGTGGACAGAAGAGACAGGCAGAGGTCAGGTCTTGAAACAGTCAGCAGCTGTGTTACAGGAGACAGCTGCACCTCACCACCCTCCCGAAGCAAACCCTGCAGCCAGCCCCGAGCACTTCAGTGCTAAGGAAAATGTTGGCATAAACTGAGGAAGCCAAGTGTCTTTCATGGATGACAATTCCTGACAGATTCCCAGCATCTCTGTTATTTCTAGACTTCAACAAAGCCAGCTGATACAGAGAGATAATATGATCCAATACAGACCAATTCCACACACAAAACAAAACAAAAAAGGAAGGGAGCAGCCTTCCTACAATGAACAATACCCAACTACTTTTTAAAAGGTTTCTTACCTCATTCAGCCTTTTGTTATACTTGACCTCACTTCGACAAATGTATTAGCACCTAATTTACAGCTAAATCTGGCCATCAAAATTAATAGAGAACTTACATTTGAAAGTTCCAAAGCAGCTCACCATCCTTAAATTCCTTACTTCATAATGACCACAGTAGAATCATTACTAACACGGTGCTTCCTTGTGATGCCTTCTCAAATGTAATCAGTTTTGCAATAAAGCAACAGGACAAGGTGTGAACCTGATGTATCAGGAGGTGTCCGAGCCAGGCCAGTTTTGCCTGATCCTTACCAAAAGTCAAATTGCACACTTAGGAATTTCACTGTTGGATCCATGGCTGGTGAACACACGCGATTCTAAACACAGCACTTCTGCAGACTGAGAGGAAAAACTACAGACCACCCTATTTACCCAAGTGAGAAACACGAATTACAGAGAAAAGCTGAAATTCCTTCTCCACAGCTTAATAATACAAGATCGAAAAAGGGAAACAGAACCAAAGTCAGGCGAGGCCATTTAACAGCATCATTAGTAGAAGTGCATTGTCTGTCTCCAGGTATGAGCAAACACACACAAAAAAAGGAAAACTGTGGACAATGGGGTTTTTAACAGCCCTGGAAATGAAATTAAAAAGGCATTTCAGGGGAAAAAAAATTCCATGTATGGAACTCCTAACTTGCTTTCATTCTAACATTTCAAAGTAGAGATGAAAAACTATTTGGATTTCAATACTCTTACCAATTTTTAATTCATTAGCAAGGCTTTCCTTAGTAAGATTCAGTAGTTCCTTGCCATCAATATTGTTCATTTTGAAAAGTTCAACAAAGTCTGCTAAATCCTGTGCACAGAGCCAGGCCGAAACATCATCCTCTGACCAGTCCTCAACAGCCACCTTTGATTCATCTTCTACAGTGTCCCCTTTGGAAATGAAAAAGAGTTCAAAAACAAAACAAACAAACATTTTCCTTCCTTGCCCACCAAAAACCCCTGACCACACTCCCAAAAAACAACCAACAATGGCATTCTCGGTTCTAAGAAACGATGTAATTAATGGACCCTGTTAAGTGTTCTCAGTACTACACATTCTTCATCTAATAAAAGAAATGCTCATTATACATCACCTTGGGAGGGAGGCAGTAATTTGGGTTTGCCTTTTACCTATCAATCTTCAAAGTTTAGAGGAATTTAATCTCCTGGAAGCCTACACTTCTGTCAAATTTGAACAAACAACCAGGAAAGTGTCAGCAGACACTGGAATCATCCTGCACCTCCTCAGAAGGCACACCGCAGTCCAAACTTGCTGTTGTGCTTTGAACAAGGACGTAAGTACCTTCGTTTCACAAATTTTAGGTGCTGATGTAATCTGTGCCATTAGTTACCCTATAACAATGGTATTAATGTAATTTGTACAATTAGTTTTTCACCTATAACAACTGGTAAGGTGCATTTCTAATTGCCAGTCACACTTGCAATTAGCATATTTTCAACTCATCACAAGTTATGGGCGTCCAGGAAGTCTTTCAGCACTCTGGCAATAATATTCGTCTCTTAAATGCTGTCCAGAGAATAAGCAATTGCAAATATCAGAGAAACAGATATAAATTAATAAAATTAAGATGGGTCTAGTATATTTTTCATCACAAAATAACAGAAAGAGAATACCTCCTTTGGGCATTAATCAGATCAATCAGAAGATAAAAAACATGCACACAATCCTGCGGTTACACACTAAGTGCAGGTGAGAATGTGGGATTTTTGCACCTTCGGGTGGTGTTTTGAATTTAAAGATCAGATTACAAATGCTCCACACACTGACCTGCACACGGTTGCTTCAGGTCAAGCTGCCAGATGTGCACAGTTTTATCCATGGAGCCCGTGGCCAGTAGGGGACTATGCGGTGCAAAAGCACAAGTTGTAACATATCTACAGATTTAAAAAAAAAAAGTGTGAAAATTCATGAGAAAAGGATTTAATTTCTTTTATTTATGAAACAGAATAATCATGCTGATTTCTTACCTGGTATGCTGAGACAAAGTATGAAGGGTATTGCCAGTACTCTGTAAAAGAGTTTTTGTGGTTTTAAGTCTTAAAGAATAAAAAAAGTGTTTCTTCAGTTGTTTGCTTCCTCTCAAAATAGGGAATATTGCTGCTTGAAAGGTGACAGACGTTACCTCCAGAGAAGTTACACAACCCTGACAAAGCTGATCAGCAGCAGAGTCAGAAACGCAACTTGAATTTCCTGCCTGAAGCCCCTGTTTGATTCCCTGGAGCACTGCTACCCCGCACCATCAGCCAGCATGAACACGCAGGGAGAGCAGTGCCAGAAACACCAATTAACTAAATCCATATTGGCTGGTTCTTTGTGCAGATAAAGACATTTCTGCTACAAATCTGGTATTAGAAATGACCAAAAGGGTCATTGTGTATGTCAACCCACAATCCTTAATTGGACCAATAATTAACCACACCTATTTGGCCTATTCTCCTATTTGGCCACTAAATACTATTAAAAAATCAAATTCCTGAATTTCGGCAGTTTTAACTTCTTATTGACAGATCTTCCCTCCTATGAAAAATACCATTTCTTTGACAGGTACAGACAGACTGGAAAGCTGATGAGCAAAGCCATTCTGAATCACTAATTGATCAGCCAGCACTCCAGTATTTTGAGCTGTTTAACGTGATCAAAGTGCCCTAATACAGACTGAAATCTCTCTCCCTCCCACACAGGTTTATTGTCCCCACTTCTCCCCACAGAATCACGGCATGGCTGGGGACCTCTGGAGATCACCTAGTCCAACCCCTGAGAAAGACATTTTTCCTTTGACTCTTCCCCTCCTACCCCCGAATGCACAGTAAATATTTTGGTTTAATATGACTTGTAGTCTTTAATATTTTTTCACTGATAAGACACTGCAGAAGCAGTGCTGATACTGAACGACAACAACCCAACGAATGGTCTTGTATTATGCTATACTCACAGTTTCATGGATTACGACACACTTGTCCACAGACCTTAAAAAAAACACACTGACATTAAAATGATGCAGAGAGGGAAATGAAACTCTTTCATTAACCTTTTCCACAACCTGAGATTTCAAACTCAATCACCTACAAGACACAGACCGATTGTAAAGACACTTCAACAGCTCTAGAGGTCAGAGAACTATTCCTTGATTATTGGTAATAAATATTTATAAATCTTCAACTCTTTTGAACTTTCTGTTTCACAATACTGAAGCAGGAACGTGGACAGCCAGACATTTCAACAAGGTGCTGCTCACCCCGAGACAATCATCTGTCCATCGCAGGAGAACGCACACGCCAGCACTGGGGCAGAGTGTCCATTCAGTGTGCGTTTACATTTTAACTCAACACCTAAAAATAGAAAAGGTAAATTACTACATATGGCCATATTTGACAGGTGTAACACAAACTGCTTTAAGAAGCCCAAAGCCCCACCAAAGATGTGACTCTGTGACACACGGTTTACAAAAAAGGGGATAAAAAGATCACAGAGACAGATTCCCCTTTTAATATCTCCAGATTTCCCACTTTTTAGTCTTAGCATGCCTCACAAGGTTTTAGATAATTAAATGTGTATCTGTACACACAATATTAATCCTTACATACTTTTATACCAGAGGTTACAAAAAAGTACCCCCTGAAGATATTCCTGGCGATTTACCTAGTCTCCACGTTGCAGTTTTGCAGGAGCCAACATTGTTCTCTGTTCTCCAGCTCTTATTCAAGGCCCAGGAGATACTGAAACATGAGTGAACCTCCCCCTGGCCAGGCAGATTAAGAGGTTTCAACCTATCAACCTGTTGAAAGGCCACTGTAGAATTTTTTTAAATCTTTACTTTCACTACTTGTTCATAAATAGCTTGCTAAATAAAATCTACATGACACAGCATCACAAACTGCTGAATGCCTTAGCTGTTCTCCAGCTAATTATTAAAAGAAAACTTTCAACCTGTGGTTAGTTTGGCTGTGAACTCAGTAGTATAAATAGATTTTCGATCTAAATTGTCTCTAAAAACCTAAGACATTGGTATATTCAAAAACATTTCTATACAAACCTAGGAAATCTGTAAACAAAATAAGCCACAGTTTGATCTGATTATCTTGTCCACAAGAAGCCATCTGGAAGTATTTGAATCCACTTTCACTATCTGATAAAATTGAAATATATAAATAGGAGTCAGAAACAGTGAACATAACAGCAGATCAGTAAACTACATCAGCATAAAAACCATTGCAGAGGTTCTAAAACAATTCGGACGTCAGAAATATGTATTGTTAAACTCTTTCCTGAGTAAGTAGATAAAGACCAGAGCTGTGCTCATATTTTTTCTTGCTGGTAAATGTTTGATTCCTCTGACTACGCCGCTAGAGTATTTTAAACTAAATTACATGGTTATATCCATTTTTTCTACTGTTCAGTAATTCTCAAAATTAACCACATATGCATGTACAAAATCTGAGAGTATCCGACAGGGAATTGTCATACTTTTACATATTCAACTTTTCGTTTTTATAAACTGACATTTCATTACTGCAGTCCAGCCAAACACTCAGCAAATACTGCCTTAAATACGAAACACAGCAATCACAGTTTTATAGCTTTCCCCTCTTGATTCAGTGGCTATGAACACGTCTGAATTATCATGTTCCATGAGCGGAGTGTTGATGCCTAAGAAAGCGGTTGGATGGTTGCACCCTGCGGGCAGAGGTCAACAGCTCTGAGTCCTGACTCAGCCATGCCAGGCTCTTGCCTTCCCTGCCCAGTTTCTTGCTCCTGGGGATCACTGACTCTTGGTCTCAGTAGAGGACATCCCTGAAGATCTGCCAACTCTGTTCTGCTCCCTTGTCCCCAGAGGCAGTCTCCGGGGATCCCACTGACAACCTCCCTGAGGAGCTGGAAGTCTGCCTTCCTGCAGTTCCGGAGCCTGGCTTTATTCCTTACCTGACCTATATTCCTTAGGATGGCCAGCTCCACCAAACTCCACCACAACTGCTCTAGATCTCATGAGCTCCTCGGCAACTGGGACTGAATCCACTTCAAAGGCCGAAGAACCTCCCGTTACAGCCTAAAGCACAAAGAACCTATCAGACACCTGGGTGAAAACTTGCTCTGAACTAAGTATGTAAAGAGAGTCTCAATTTAAAACTATCTCTAATTGTACTGGGTAAGTGCTGCTTGTATGCATATCATAATGTGTTAAATCTGCCAAAAATCCCAGAAGGTTCAACCACTGACGATTAAGCAGCAACACAAAAAAGGAAATATGCTGACTTTTTTTAATATATGAATTTTTAAAAATCGAGAATTATCATAAATCAGCTAAAACAAATCCACAGCGCAGGAAATACCTGCTTTGTTGCCTGTTTCACTTTATCTTGGCAGAAGGCTGAAGGGTTGGCCATGTAATTTTTAAACCAAGGGAATAATCTCAATATTAAAGGGAGTGTGGAAATTACACTGATCTATTTCAGATGCAACATGTGTTTTGCCTTCAGATGCAACGCTTAGTTCATGATGGAGTTTTTTGTGCAGTATTTTCACCATGAAAGATCCTACACCTTTCTGTGGCCACACGCTGGTCTGATCTGGTATTGCCAATCACTAATCCTCTGTTCTGAAGTCTATGCTCACATCCTGCTTCCTCAGCTTCCTTTGCTTCTGTGCTGCTTTCTCCCCTGCTGCCTGTCCTGTTTCCTTCCTGCTCCGCACACCTCCTTGGACGAGGCGGTACAGACAGCAGCACTAACGCCGGGATCAGCACTGAAGGGTGCAAGTGGCTGCTCAGTTATAACTCCTGGGGCCTTTGGAAGGGCAGCTCACGTGTATCCTGAAAACAAACGCCTGAATATCTTGATGAAGATCACTTTATCTCAACAGCAGATCTGGAAAGCACGAAAGCACACACACAGGGCTGTTAAGTCAAGCTGCTGCATTACTTCCTAAAGCTGACATTCCTTGCCATCAACCTGACCACAACCCTTACTTAAGAACATTCAGAACATTATAAAACATCAGCTCTTCACAAGGTCATTTATATCTTCAGCACCAATGGCAAAGAGAATATGAAAACAAAAGCTAGGGAGAAATAAAATATTTTTTTCAAATGTTCTTCTCCTGATGAGTTGAATAACTAACCAGATACTGGATGTGAAGAAATATCACAGCAGGTAACGCCAAGATCATGTGCTTTTTCATTACACAGGCATCTCATTTTATCATCCCAAATGGTTAAATCACCACTTGATGATCCAGTGACAAAGAAATTTCCATTGGGAGAAAATGCACAAGCCACCAAAGAACCATCTTTAACATTCCCAGATCTGAAAAGCAAGAGTACAGAGGATTCGAATTTGCTGACGCACTGTACAGAAACCAGATGCATTCAGTATGCAAGGCATCGTGATCTCACGGTAAATCAATGAAATGAACTTTAACAAAATCAGGATTTAGACGCAAGAGAACTTTGTAAAAATGAATGCTTCTTGAGTTTACTTGTTTAACATTAAAAACCAAAAAGCTACTCAGCACTCATCCCTCTCCTATTGATAAATCTTTTGGTCATCTAAAGCCTATCCCCGTTTCTTTGTGCTATTCATCAGCGGTTTAAGCCTGCACATCTTGTACGCAGTACAGCACACAACCTCAATTACATTCACCTTAAAACAGAGCATTTGTCAAGGAACACCTGGCACTCACCGGTACGGCTTCAGAGACTGCATGTTCCACAGAACCAGGCTGCCGTCCGCCGCCCCCGCCAGGAGGTGCGTGGCCCCGGGGGAGAAGCGGCAGACCCGGACCGGGCTGGCGCCGGGCTGCTCCAGCAGGGCGAGCCTGCGGCCGTCGCGCGTGTCCCAGAGCGCCGCGGTGCCGTCCGTGGAGCAGGACGCCAGCAGCAGCCCCGACGGCGCGAAGCAGCAGCAGTGCACGGCGTACGCGTGGCCTCGCAGCGGCGAGTACGGGAGCTCAGCGAAGGTGCGCAGAGAATAAACTCGAATTGTTTTGTCCAAGGAACAAGTAGCCAAGCACGACGAGGAGAAGGCGCAGCAGTTGACATCATCGCTATGATCTGCTAAAGTGTGAATTAATGTCGCCATTTAAAAAAAATAAAAATCTGAAAGAGAGTTCAACAGTTAGGCTTAATTTTCCTATTTCGTAAATGACACGTAATACCCTAGCAAGACAAATTCTGAAGGAAAAAAAGAAAGAAAAACTCATTTGCAAAGGCAATTTTTTCACCTAGCATTGTTTAAGCACAGAATCATACAATCACAGACTAGTTCGGGTTGGAAGGGGCGTTAAAGTCCATCCAGTTCCACCCCCTGCCATGGCAGGGACACCTCCCACTGTCCCAGGTGCTCCAAGCCCCGTCCAGCCCGGCCTTGGGCACTGCCAGGGATCCAGGGACAGCCACAGCTGCGCTGGGCACCCTGTGCCAGGGCTGCCCACCCTCACCACCATCTCTAATCTAAACCTACTCTCAGTATAAATGTACGCAGACACGCACGTATGCATAAATGTATGCACACCTGCACAAGTATGTACGTATATATACAGACACAAAGGTGCAGACATAAGGGCAAAATACTCAAAAATACTACAAAATACTACTAAATACTCAAAATACTACAAAAGGGCAGTGTATGGCACACTGATTCAGTTAAAGGCCAGGTTATTGAATACTATTGAACACTACCTATTTTAGCTTCAGGATGCTCACTTTTACTACTACTCTCTTTAAAACCATTGAACAGATGAAGTAGTTTCAATAACATGTCTTAGCTGCAGAAAGAAAATAAACATACTTTCTTCAACTACAAGAAACCGAAGAGTCGGACAAAGCTTGAGATCTGGAAAGATGGGCTGAAAAAGGCACCTTGATCTGTCAGGCGACTTTCAGGACCTCACCGCAGGAAAGCAAACCTAAGAACAAGAGGTTTCAGGATCAGTAAACTGACTGAGGGAGCGAGATGTCACCAGAGAGATGCTCAGCACCGCAGCATCATCTCCTCTGCCAATTACATATTTTTTTCATAATCCATAGACCAGCAGCACCTGCCCACAGAAAGAGCTACAGCGATTCTGGGCAAGGCTGGCAGTCCCTTCCCTATTGCTCCTTCCCGCAGCCGAGCCCCACCCAACCCATCGCGCCGGGGCGCGGCCGGGACGCGCTCGGGAGGTCGGCGGAGTCACGCCGAGCTCCAGTGGCAGGCGTCGGGGAAACAGCACCCTGCCCCGGCTGCGCGGCGGCCACCAGGCTCGGCCGCCCGCCCGCCCGTGAGGAGACCGCGGCCGTGA
>VYZT01057855.1:18844-30112 GCA_013400735.1 Pomatostomus ruficeps | reverse complement strand
GCTCGCCACCTCCGGTCCCGGCTCCCCTCCGGTCGCCGCTCCGCTCCGCTCTGTTCTGCTGTCCCCCCCCCATCCCGTACCGCACCGTACAGTACCGTGCCAGCCATGCCCGCCGACACGGGCATGGAGAAACCGACCGCCTCGCCCATCGCCGGCGCGCCCGCCAGCGCCAGCCACACGCCGGACAAGCCGCGGAGCGCCAGCGAGCACCGGAAGGTAAATGGAGGAGGAGGAGGAGGAGGGTGCCGGTCGGGGCGCAGCAGCGGTGGCGGCGGAGCTGGATGGCGACAAGCCCGCGGCCGTGCTGAGGTCGGTGATGGTCGGGGGCCGGGGTGCGGTGCTGGGGGTCCCGGGGCTGTGCGGGGCGCGCTGACCGGCTCCGCTCTCCTCCCCGCAGTCGTCCAAGCCCATCATGGAGAAGCGGCGCCGGGCGCGGATCAATGAGAGCCTGGGGCAGCTCAAGACGCTCATCCTGGACGCGCTCAAGAAGGACGTAAGTGGGGTTGCGGGGACATCGGGGACACCGGCGGCTGTCCCGGCCGTGGGCAGCCCTGACCGAGCCGCTCTTGTCCCCCCGCAGAGCTCGCGGCACTCCAAGCTGGAGAAGGCGGACATCCTGGAGATGACCGTCAAGCACCTGCGGAACCTGCAGCGGGCGCAGATGACCGGTGAGTGCCTGCCCGGGGGCACCGGGATGGGCACCGGGAGATGGGAACCGGGATCCGGACCGGGAGCTGCAGACAAGGGACCAGGGATCGGGCTCTGCACCGGGACCTGGGGACAGAGGACGGGGACGGGGATCCGGACCGAAGCAGGGGACCGGGAACCGGACTCTGGACCAGTGACTGAGGACGAGAGAACGGGGACAGGAGACCGGGAACCTCCGGACCGGGGGCTGGGGACAGATGACCGGGAACCGGGGCTCCGGACCGGGGGCTGGGGACAGATGACCGGGAACCGGGGCTCCGGACCGGGGGCTGGGGACAGATGACCGGGCACTGGGGACAAGGGACCGGGGCCGGTACTCCGGACCTGCCACTCACCTGCCGCCCCCTCCTCTCCCCCCCCGCAGCCGCGCTCAGCGCCGACCCCACGGTCCTCGGCAAGTACCGGGCGGGCTTCAACGAGTGCATGAACGAGGTGACCCGGTTCCTGTCCACCTGCGAGGGGGTCAACACGGACGTGCGCACGCGGCTGCTGAGCCACCTCTCGGCGTGCCTGGGCCAGATCGTGGCCATGAACTACCCCCCTCCTCCTCCTCCTCCGCCGCCGCCCGCCCAGCCCGCACATCTGGCGCAGCAGCCGCTGCACGTCCAGCTGCCCCCGGCCGCCGCGGGCGCCGTGCCCGTGCCCTGCAAGCTCAACCCCGCCGAGGCGCTCTCGCCCAAGGTCTACGGCGGCTTCCAGCTCGTGCCGGCCACCGACGGCCAGTTCGCCTTCCTCATCCCCAACCCGGCCTTCCCGCCCGGCTCCGGACCGGTTATTCCTCTCTACGCCAACGCCAACGCGCCGGTGCCCGCGGGCGGCGGCTCGGGCAACGCGGCCGCCACCCCCTCGGCGTCGCCGGTGCAGGGTTTGACATCATTTGGGGGCAGCATCGGGCCGGCGTCCCAGGCTGGGAGTCCCATCGGAGAGCGCAGTGAATCCGTCTGGAGACCCTGGTGACTTCCTTCAAGTTATTGCATTCCCCCCTCTCCAAAAAAAAAGAAATAAAACAAAAACTCTCGTTGGCTCCGTTGTATGGAGCCCCTGTTATGTTTTGGGGTTTTTTAAGCAGATTTAAGCAGAAAGGAAGAAGAAAAAAAAAGGACCTCGCTATGAACGTGCTATTTATTATTTTCAGAGGTTGGGATCTCGACTTGTATTTTTACTCCTTTAAAAAATGCCTTTATTTGAGATACTTTTTTTAAAGAAACGAACAAACAAACAAAAAAAAATAATAAATGAGAAATAGTTTTGTAACGAATATTCCAAAAGTTATAATGCCAAAGTTGTTTGTATCCCGTCGGTCTGTGGGTGTGTGCGTGCCTGTGTCGAAGACTTCCAAAAAACGAAAAGAGAAAAAAAAAAATGCAGGTGTTTCAATAAAGGAACTCTTTGAAATAGACATAAATTTTTTTTTCCACCCTTTTGTTTGGGAGTGGGCAAGGACGAGCTCATAAAAAAAAAATAAGAATGGACTTTATGACCTTATTTAAGGATAATTGGAAGGGATTTGGGTAAGAAATTGGGGGGGGGGAAGTGAGGGGGTTGAGCGGGGGTTAAAGATCTGGTGAATTTTGCAGACTGGAGGAGGATTCAAAAAAAAAAAAAAACCAATCTGCTGGAGGCTGAGGAGGAAGCACCTGGTACCTGCTCCAGGAATGCGGCCGCTCGCGGCTCTCCGGGTGCGAGGTGGGGGCGGGCGGCCCGGCAGTTCCCGGCGGGCCCACAAAAGCGGCGCGAGAGTCGCTCCCCATTGTCAGCAGGGTAATTAGGAGGTATAAAGGGTCTCATCGAGTATGCAGCGGGCTCTTTGGCGAGTTGGGAGCCCTATTGAAGCGCCTGGGAACTCGGAGCTGAGGGTTAATGTGTGTCTTTTTTTCCCCCGGCGCTCTCATTGACAGGGCCAGATAGACTCTGATACTCAATGCTGTTGTAAATTCAATTGCCCGGCCTCACAATGCCCACCTCATAAAAGAGAATAACTCGGGGTTGTGGCTTTTTCTTCGCCGCGCTGAGCAGGGGGAACTGAGGAAAAGACAGTTTTGCCACCCATTCTGACTCACCCCCGGCACTTGAATCGTGGCCAAGTGGAAGCAATTGCAGCCTCTCGCACACGGAGAATGAGCCACTTCCAATTGTCACCAATTAACGAGGCCGCGGCGGGCAGAAAAGACCATTCAGGGGGAGCGGGGCGCAGCTTGGGGCGAGGTGGGGCTGTCCCGGGACCCGCAGGAGCCGAGGTGGGAGCGCCCGGGGCATCGCCCACCTTGGCCGGGGCTCCGTGGGTTCCCGGAGCTCGGGGATTGTCCCGGTGGGTGGGCAGCGAGGGCTGAGCCCGGCAGGAACAGCACCAGCGATTCCCAAATCTCGCTGGAATTTGCAGAGCATCCAGCGCCACAAACCCAGGGATTTTCTTTTATATTTTATTTATTTATTTCGGCTGGAAATGCAATTCCATCCCTCAAGGTCTGCTCCCATTAACAACCAGGCTCTGCAGCTTCTGTGAGAGCGGGGCCTGCTTTTAAAGGCTCTGTGTGCTGGGGGTATAAAAAGCAGATTATCGGCTCCCGACGGCTTTTTACAGCTTCCTGATGGCTCAGGCGCGGCTCCGCGGAGGAGCCCAGGCTGCCCGGAGCCTGGTACCGATCCAGCCCGGCAATTCCTGCGCGCCGCAGAGCGTGGGCAATCGATCAGGCTGAGAGCCCTCCAGCAGCCCGGCTGGAGCGAGGAGGGATCCAGCTGAAGCAGGAGGTTCCCAGGAGGGTTTGTTATGCAATCGCAGACAGAAAATCATGTTACAGCAATTCTCCTCCATCCCCCACCGCCGGGCGCTGCCCCTCCTCTCCCGGCTGCAGGAGCCTCGGAAGCGCAGGCAGATGAAAGCCCGGCTGTCGCCTGCCGGGAACCGAATCCCTCCCCGGGGCAGCGCCGCCGCCCCGGCCCGGCCCTCGCTGCCCGGTGCCCCCCAGAGCGCCCCGAGATCCCGAGAATTCCCTTTGTCACCAAGGCACCCCGTGGGGCTGGCACAGCACAGCGAACCCCTCTCCGTTCCGAGTGGGTTCGGAGTGACCGCAGCGGTGCCGATGCCACACGGAGCGTGGCACTGCCCGGGGACACCCTGGATGCCAACCCGGTGTCACCTCAGCCCCCAGAGGCCCCTCAGTGCCCTCCAGTGCCACCTGCTCTGCTCGCGGCCTCGTGTGTGGGACAGAGGCTGGGTTGTGCTGCTCCCAGCGCCCCAGAAATTCCAAATCCTTCCAAGGAATGTCGTCACCAGGAGCTCCAGGTGACTCCAGGAGATGCTCAGCTCTGTCCCACCCCTGGGCTGTACCCAGACCCTCCAGTTCACCCCTTCCAGGTTATTCCCCTCCAAAGTGCTCCGGGTGCAGCTGCTTTTCCAGAGGGTTCTGAGTTTGGCCTTATCCCTTTAAAGGTGCGGGGAAAGAGCAAAGTGTGCGGCTCCCCGGGGGTGAAAGTCCAAAGGGATGGACGCAGCGCCAGGGCGATAATGGCCCGGCGGAGTTGGGGAATTCTGGAATGCTCGGGGTGTGGTGGGGGAAGGAGAGCTGGGAAGGGGACAGCGAGAGGGGGAAAAGCGGCGATTCCTCCTCGTCCGAACCCGAGCTGCAGCAGCTGCGCCTGGATCCCTGGGAAAGGATGTGGGGAGAGGTGTTAACGAGCCATTTCCAGCCGGGAACGGAGTTCCAGGCGCAAAACTCGCTGGAATGTTCGGCGGCGGCTCAGCTGCGTCTCCACGGACCCCACGGGCATCCCGAGAAATCCTGCCCAGAGCAAGGAGAGGCTCCCCAAGGCTCCGGGCAGGAAGCAAAGCCCTTCCCAGCTCCCGGGCCTGCCCAGGGCACCAGGGGCAAAAGGAAAAACCTCCTGGGGAAGCTCTGGGGGTTCTGGAGGAGCCTTTTCCCCTTCCCAGCTCCTGTCCTGGTGCCTTTGCCCTCCCCTCCCAAGTTTCCCACCGAGCAGGGGTGGGAGAGGAGCTCCAAGGCTCCTTTGAACCCATTCCACGATTCTGAGACTTTTTGGGATTTTCCTGCTGCCTCCCCAGCTGTTTCCTGGCCTTGTGCCTCCAGCAGCCACATCTCCTTCCCTGCTGCTCTCCTGCTCCCCTTCCCTGCCCGGGAGGGAACGGGCAGCGCGGGAGAGGCTGGAAAAGGGGGCAGAGCCATCCCTCCCTTCCCGAATTCCCCTCGGTTTTGGGAGCTGGGCAGGGCTGGGTCACTCTGGGGTTGTGCCCCTGGTATTCCACACTCCGGGACAGAGGGGTGAGGGCATCCCCGACCCCCGAGCTCCAGGACAATCCCAGAGCCGCATCCCGGAGCCCCCGGGAGGATCAGCAGGAGGAGGAGGAGGAGGAGGAGGAGCGGGAGCCCGGCTCAATGCACGCGGGCAGCTTTGCTCGGGCTGTTAAGCTGATTAATTGAAATGAAGTTCCTCCCGAGCCTCGGCGCGTTCTTTGAGGTCAGGGTCAGCGCACTGAGACGCTTAATCAGATCTTCCCATTTAGCCCCTCTTAGGCAGGGCTGGAATGCGGCCCTTTCAGAGCCGGGCTCTTGGCGCCGGATTCCTGCTCTATCTCCCGCTCCCCGTCCGTGGGAGCAGCGCACCCAGCAGCGGGAAACCCAAGCCGGCCCGCCCGGCTCAGGTGAGGCTTCCTTTCGGAAACAACAATAAAAAATCAGCTCCCGGCTCGGTGCTGAGGGTGAGAAGCAGCCTGGGGAGGGAGGGTGGATGTCACTGCTGTTCCAGGACAGGACAGATGCTCCTGCGGGATAACAAACCCCTCTCTGCAGCCGCAGCGTTCCTCGGGAAGGTGCCGGGGGTTGTGACGAGGTTACCCCGGGATGTTGGGCAGGGCAGGGGTTTTTCCAGGGCCCAGAGTGACAAATCTCAGCTGCAGGGCCGGGCAGAGGCTCTGCTGCAACAGAGAGGGCAGAGCCCACGTGGATTAAAGCCCTGAGAGCTCGGCCTTTGTCCAGGAGTTTGTATTTCCAATCAGGAATTCATATTTCCAATCAGGAATTCATATTTCCAATCAGGAGTTCGTATTTCCAATTCACAATTTGTATTTCCAATTCACAATTTGCATTTCCAATTCACAGGGACCCCCCTGGGCCCCTCCGTCCCGGCTGCAGCCCCCGGGAGCAGCACAGGATGTTCCTTCCGCAATAACCAACAGAATTATTCCCGTTTAATATTTTATTAATTATTCTCCTTGACGGCCTGGGGCCAGCACCTGTGCTTACAGCATCCACAGATGGATTACAGGTGCGACACGAGCCCACTGCAGAGCTGCCCGAGCCAGGAGGGAACCCCCCCAGCCCCTGGGAATGCTGCCTGGAATGGGGGTGTTCCCCAAAAAAAAAATCCCAGCCTTTCCCAAAAGTTCGAGGCAACAGCCTTGAAGTGGGGTTAAAATTCCACATTTTTTAAAATTCAAAATTTAAAAAAATTCCACATTTTTAAAATTCAAAACTTTCCCCACTCTAAATCCAGCTGGGAATGATTTTTCCATCAGCGCTGAGCACGGAAATCTCCGTTTTTTGGGAAGGGCTGCACCCAGCGCTGGGAGAGGCCCCGAGTGCTTTATTTACCCCCGGACACGCTCGGACACAGCCAGCGCTGGTTATTTTTAGTGGGCACCAAAGGGCAGCGACCTGGCCAGGAGCAGGGGGGAATTCGGCTGCCTTGGAGCAGCTCCAGGGCGGGAAGGAGCGGAGTGTCCCTGAGGAGGAGCCCGGCAGCACCGGGGTCACCGCCAAGGTGACCGGGACGGTCCTGCAGCTCTGGGGGTTTGCAGGGATTGAAGGGCCCCCAGCCCGAGCCCCTCGCAGATTCTGGAGGAGATTCTGGAGGGACAAGGTCAGGCCGTGAACGGGAGACACGGAAACGTCCTTTGGGAGCTTCTCCTTCTTTCCCATCCTTTTCTTCTTCCTTCCTTCCCATTGCTTTTCTCCTTTCCCATTGCTTTTCTCCTTTCTCATTGCTTTTCTATTTCCCATTCTTTCCTTCTTTCTTTCCCATTCTTTTCTTCCTTTGTTCCCATTGCTTTCCTTCCTTCTTTTTCATTGCATTTTTTCCTTTTTTCCCCAATGTTTTTCCTCCTTCTTTTGTATTGCTTTTCCTTCCTTCCTTCCTTCCTTCCTTCCTTCCTTCCTTCCTTCCTTCCTTCCTTCCTTCCTTCCTTCCTTCCTTCCTTCCTTCCTTCCTTCCTTCCTTCCTTCCTTCCTTCCTTCCTTCCTTCCTTCCTTCCTTCCTTCCTTCCTTCCTTCCTTCCTTCCTTCCTTCCTTCCTTCCTTCCTTCCTTCCTTCCTTCCTTCCTTCCTTCCTTCCTTCCTTCCTTCCTTCCTTCCTTCCTTCCTTCCTTCCTTCCTTCCTTCCTTCCTTCCTTCCTTCCTTCCTTCCTTCCTTCCTTCCTTCCTTCCTTCCTTCCTTCCTTCCTTCCTTCCTTCCTTCCTTCCTTCCTTCCTTCCTTCCTTCCTTCCTTCCTTCCTTCCTTCCTTCCTTCCTTCCTTCCTTCCTTCCTTCCTTCCTTCCTTCCTTCCTTCCTTCCTTCCTTCCTTCCTTCCTTCCTTCCTTCCTTCCTTCCTTCCTTCCTTCCTTCCTTCCTTCCTTCCTTCCTTCCTTCCTTCCTTCCTTCCTTCCTTCCTTCCTTCCTTCCTTCCTTCCTTCCTTCCTTCCTTCCTTCCTTCCTTCCTTCCTTCCTTCCTTCCTTCCTTCCTTCCTTCCTTCCCATTCTTTTCTTCCCTTTCTTTCCCATTCTTTCCTTCCTTCTTTCCCGTTGCTTTTCTCCCCTTTTCCCCATTGTTTTTCTCCCCTTTTCCCCATTGTTTTTCTTCTCTTTTCCCCATTGCTTTTCTCCCCTTTTCCCCTTTGCTTTTCTCCCTTTTTCCCATTGCTTTTCTCCTTCCCCACTGCTGGTGAAATCCCCAATGGAGTTCTGCCCTCAGAGCAGAATCCTGGAATGTCCCGAGCTGGATCACTGACCCAACCCCTGGCCCTGCACAGACACCCCAAAACCCCACCCTGGGCATCCCTGGCAGCCTCGGGAATGTCCCCATTCCCTAAAATCCGTCCTGACCCTGCCCTGGTGCCGCTCCAGCCCTTCCCTGCTGTCAGAGCCTTTGCATCCCGCTGGTTTCCCTGATGGTGAACTGGGATATGGGATCCCTTACGGGGTTCCCAAACTTCCATCCCAAACTCATCCCGGATTCCTTAGGGCTGGCCCAGGTCGGTCACTCCTCAGCATTTCCCCTCTCCCCACAGAGGATTTGGGCTGATTCTGGTGGAAAACAAGGAAACGAGGAGCCAAATGGGAATTCTCCCCCGGGAGAGCTCCTTCCCGGCTCTCCCAGCCACGCGATCCCGGGGTTTCCTGCTCCTCTGCAGGGATTTTCCTCCCATTCTCTGTTTTCTGCCTCAAATTCCCTCCGAGGAGCTCGGGCAGGGCTGGAAATTCCCCGTTCCCATCCGCTGACCCTGCAGGATCCCTGGGAGCAGCAGCCCACCCACCTGCACCCCCGTGCCCTGTCAGATGCCATCGCTCCGGCGGGCAGGGACGCGCGGGGCCGAGCCGGGGAGCGATTTGCTGCAGCCAGCTGATAATAAATGGATGCTGGAAGTCTCGCAGCGCTGACCCGTCAGGCTGGGAAGGGAAGGGAAGGGATGACACATTCACGGATAACAAACCGGGCTGTCAATCAGCGCCCGGCCCGGCCGCGCCTGACGTGACAGCTCTGCCTGACAACAGCCCTGATTGACAGCCGGGGCGATCGGGGATGGAACGGGAGCAGCAGCACGGCTCCTCTCCAGCTGGACCGGCCTTCGGAGCGGTTCAAACCCGGGGAAAAGCCGGGCGAGGTTTTGGGCAGAGCAATTCCCGTTGGGAATGCTCAGGGCTGTTCCCTGGGAGCTGTCAGGGAGTCCTGGTGGAAATTCCCGGCTCTGGGGGTGGCAGCGGAGCAGCCCCAGCCCAGTGTCACCTCAGGCACTGCAGAGCTTCCTCAGAGCCCTCACCCTGCAAGGAGCTGCCCCCCGAATTCCCGGTGTTCCCCAAAAACTGAGCAGCCACCTCTGTCCCCAGGAGGGCCGGGAGCCTCGGATGTGACCTGGGTGTGACCCTGCTCCTCGGTCCCCTCTGTCCCCAGGAGAACGGGGACCCTCTGCTGTGTCCTGGGTGTGACCCTCGGTCCCCTCTGTCCCCAGCTCTGCCCAGGGCAGCTCCATGGCCAGGGAGGTCCCTTTGGAGAGCACAAAATTCCCCGGAGCAGCAGCTGCTCCAGCTTCTTCTGGCCCCAGAGCTGGAGCACGGCTCAGAAACCCCATCCAGAGTTTTGGGTTAAAGCAGGGAGCGTGGAGAACACGGAATCGTGGAATTGTTAAGGCTGGAAAATTAATTCACTGCATCCCAGAAACCCCACCCAGAGTTTTGGGTTAAAGCAGGGAGCGTGGAGAACACGGAATCGTGGAATCTTTGAGGCTGGAAAATGAATTCACCACGTCCCATCACTAACCCAGCAGTGCCAGCGCCAAACCTCATCCCCAAATGTCACATCCCCCTGTTTTTGGAGCAATTCCAGGCGTGGTGATTCCACTGCTGCCCTGGGCAATCTGATCCGACGCTTGACCACCCTTCCAGTGAAGAATTTTTCCCTGATATCCAACCTAAACCTGCTCTGGCGGAACGTGAGGATTTTTCCTTGTCCTCTGCAGGAGGAGAGGTTGCAATACCAGACAGGATGGGCACGGGCAGCCAAGCCGAGCCATTCCTGGGGGTTTTACTGGAAATATCCCTGCTGCCAACCCCGCCGGGACAGCGCCTCTCTCCAGCTCTCTGTCCCTGTCCTCTGGGCCACCTTTCCCCTCCTCCCTGAAGCCTCTCGGCTATTTCGGGCGAGTGACGGAATCCAGGTCCGTGTCCCGGCAGGGGCAGGGGAGGGAAGTCAGCTGCTGAATCACCGGCAGGCCGGGGCACGCTCCGGGACGTGGCTGCGGGGAAGTTATTCATCTTCTCCCTCAGCCCTGGCTTCCCTCGGCCGGCTTTTCCCACCGCCGTCATGCCGCAGGTATCCTGCCGGAGCTGTCGGGCTGGGAGCGGCCCCGGTCCCGGCGGGAGCCTGGGAAAGCGGGAGCGTGCCAGGGGCTGGCAGGTGGCTCCGTGGCATTGCGACACCGCACAGGAGCAGCCGGTTTCGCCTCCCGAGCCGCTGCGGGCACGGGAGGAGAGCCAGGGAAGGGACTGGGGGAAAGGCGGTGGCAGCCACGTGTCCCCCGTGCCCTGTGCCAGGGACAGCCAGGAGCCACCCGGAATGCCCGGGGAGACACCCGAGCCACAGGGGAATCAGCAGGGAGAGGGAGGGATGAGAGTCTGGGATGGTTCTGTGGCCCTGGGAGAGAGGAAGGGGGGAAAAGGCTCTCCCCAGGTCTCTGTGGCTGCTAAATCAATTTGTTCCCCTGTCAGGAAATCAGGGAACACCTCCCAAAGGATGAAACAGATCCCAGACAGTGCTGAGCCCCTGAATCTCCCTCCTGCAGGAATCTGGGGTGGCTGCGTGCTCTCCCCAGCCCTTCTGTGGCTGCTAAATCCATTTATTCCCTGTCAGGAAATCAGGGAACAGTTCCCAAGGGATGAAACAGATCCTGGCTGGTGCTGAGCCCTCAAATCTCCTCCTGCAAGAATCTGGACTCTGTTGTACCCCAAAATGTGACCAGAGGAGGGGACAGTCCCAGCCACCAGACCAGGCAGAGCCTGAGAGAAAGAGGAGGCAGAAAAGGCTTTTGTGTCCCCAAAATGGGACTGGAAGAGTCAGGAAGGGCATCCGGGTGCCCCAAATTCCCTTTAGGATGCGCCCCACCGCCCCTGGAGGAAAAGGAGACACAGAACCCCCGTTCCCCCTTTCCTACGGCACCGGGGCTCCTGCTCTCCCTGCTCCCAGTGCTCCCAGCGCTCCCAGTGCTCCCAGTGCTCCCAGTTCCAGCCCACTGGGATTTGGGGGGCAGCCGCAGCTCCCCAGAGCCACGAGCGGCTCGTGCCGGTCCCACGCGCCAGCCCCGCGAGCGTCGCTCCGCTCCCAGTGCTCGCCCGCGCCCCGCTCCCGAGCCCCAGGGCAGCCCTTTGAGCCTTCCAACAGCTCCTTTTTTTTATTATTTTTATTATTTTTATTAGATTTTCTTTTTTTTTTTTTTTTTTTGGCTTTTCCTCGCAGCGCTCAGCCTCTTAAATCAAACCTCGCCCGGCTCCGGCGCAGAGCTGCCGAGGGAAATCCGGAGCTGCTCGGGGCAAGAGTTAAAATGTGTTAAGCGCCGAGATCCAGGCCAGATGTGGAACTCTCCGGGGCCACCACGGGGCTTTGAGCCGCTCGTTTGACACCTCTGCTTTCGACATTAAAGGTCCCAGCGGGGAGGAAATCCTCCTGGCCTGAGTTATGCGCTATTTACCGAGGGGGCTCCGGGCAGCCCTTGAAAGGAGTCCCAATAAAACCTGGAATAAGAGTAAATTATTAGCATAGGCTGGGAAAAGAGGTTTATTTTTTAAGGCAGCCTGGTTTT
>VYZT01057855.1:344-18824 GCA_013400735.1 Pomatostomus ruficeps | reverse complement strand
TTTATTTTTTTTTTTTTTTTTTTTTTTTTTTTTTTTGTTCCCTCCCCGCAGTGCTGGATGGAGATAAAAATCCTTCTGCCTCGGAGGGATAAGGGAATGCTGGAGAGGCAGGGACGTGTGTGAGAGCTCCGGGTCCCGGTTGGAAAAGCTCCCGGCAGGCAATAAACCCCTGCTCCTCCAGCTAAACTGCTGGCACGGCATAGCAGAGCCTTCTCCCCGTGATGAGGGGAGGAAAAATCAGGAATTCCTGGCTGGATGCTCCAGCTCCCCAGTGGGAATCTCCCCCTCTCTCTGCTCCTCTCTGTTTCGAGGTTTTTCCCGTGCCCAGGGAAGCGCTGGAATCCCTGGAAATGTCCAAAAAATTGTGGATGCAGCACCTGGGGAGGTGGTTTCACGGTGACCACGTTAAAGGTTTGACCCCACGATTTTTGAGGGTTTTTCCAACCTTATCCCGGTGCTGTGGGACAGATCCCAGCCCCTCAGCTCCCGTCCCTTTAGCTCTGGGAAGGGGATTAAGGACCTGCTCCTGCTGCCTCTCCCAGCTCACTTTCACCTTCCTGGGCATGAACCACAATGGATTTCGCTCTTTCTGGCTCTCCAAAAAAAAGGAATGACCCTTGAGGATTTCCTGAAGCTCGGAGGGCTCAGGGATTTTTTCCAGGAGTCTTTTCCCAGGGTTTTCACCCTCACACGGGGATCCCACCTGGAGCAGAGGCCTCCAGGCACTGCCAGAGGTGCTGACAGGGCTGGATTTCCAGCCGGGATTCCCAAAATAGGTGAGAAAACCACTCTGGCTGCTGGCAAAGAGATTCCCCCCTTTCCCGAGGCCGGGAACACAAACCCTGCCCCAGGAACACAGATCCTGCCCCGGGAACACAAATCCTGCCCCAGGAAGACAAATCCTGCCCCCGGAACACAAATCCTGCCCCCGGAACACAAATCCTGCCCCGGAACACAAACCCTGCCCCGGGAACACAAATCCCGCCCCGGGAACACAAATCCTGCCCCAGGAAGACAAATCCTGCCCCCGGAACACAAATCCTGCCCCCGGAACACAAATCCTGCCCCGGAACACAAACGCTGCCCCAGGAACACAAATCCTGCCTGGGGAACACAAACGCTGCCCCAGGAACACAGACCCTGCCCCAGGAACATAAATCCTGCCCCAGGAACATAAATCCTGCCCCAGGAACACAAATCCTGCCCCAGGAACACAGATCCTGCCCCAGGAACACAAATCCTGCCCCAGGAACACAAACCCTGCCTGGGGCTGCTCCCGGGGGCGCTGATGCGGATCCCTGCCCCTGTTCCCATGGATTCCACCCCTGGCTGTCAGAATCCCCTGAACCGGAGCTCTCCCAGGACGCTGAATCCATGTCTGTGCGGGTTTCCGCTGCCCTGACATGACTGGAAGTGGCAGAAGCGCTCCTGCCCATCACTGCCTGCCCTTGAGTTGTCTTCCGCGCACGTCGCCGTTTTTCCCCTCGCAGGGTTTGATTCCCTCCCTGTCGCTGTTTGCTTGTTTGTTTTCCTCCCTGCTTGGTGTCAGAGCGCCCGGAGCAGCTCCGGGGCTCGTTCCGAGGCTGACAGCACTGAAGGGATGGGGCTTTTCTCGGGGGGAGACGCTGCTTTAGAGAAATCCTTCTCTTTTTATCAAAAAGGACACAGGCAGGGCTTGCTGGGGATTCGCTGGTGCAGGAGAGAGGAGTGACAGCTCCTCCAGCCCCTCTTCTTCCTGGATATCCCTCCTGAGACTTCCCAGGGCCAGGCTGGGATGCTGGAAAGGACTTGATCCAGTGGGAAGCAGAGCAGACCAAAAAATACCCACGAACTGGATTTTCTAGAGAGTTCTGCTCACAAATAAGCACCAAATAAAGGCCAGGAAAGCCCTGGCCCAGAAATCCCGGAGTTTTCCCCTCAGCAGCGCAGATACACAGGAATTAACGGAGGTTTGGATGGGATTTTGGGGAGGAATTGTCCCCGGGAGGGTGGAGAGGCCCTGGAATGGATTTCCCAGAGAAGCCGCGGTTGCTCCATCCCTGGGAGTGTCCCAGGCCAGCCTGGGATGGTGGGAGGTGGAACGGGATGAGCTTTGAGGTGTTTCCATCCCAAGGTTCTGTGATTCCCTTCTCAGCAGCCCCTGCACAAAGCAGAGTCAGGGACACTGAGGAAAAATCCTGTGGATTTTCCCATTTGGAGCAGCCCAGGAGCATCCTGCTCACCCCGATCCCGGCAGCACCACATGGAGATTGCAGAGGAGTGACCCAGGGAGAGCCACGGAGCAGTGCAGAGGAGCCAGCAGGGAAATGCAGCCCCGGAGCGTGGCTGGTGCCCAAATTCCATCGGCACTGCTGGGAATGTGGGGTCACTGGTGTCCCAGGGGTGTCCCAGGGTGTCCCAGGGTAGCCCAGTGGTGTTCCAGGGTGTCCCGGGCTGTCCTGGTCTGTCCCAGGGCTGTCTCAATGTGTCACAGTGGTTTCCCAAGGTGTCCCAGTCTGTCCCAGGGCTGTCCTGGGCTGTCCCAGTGGTGTCCCAATGGTGTCCCAGGCTGTCCCAGGGTGTCCCAAGGCTGTCCCAGGTCTGTCCCAGGGTGTCCCAGGGCTGTCCCTGGCTGTCCCAGCGCTGTCACGCTCCTGAGTCACCCCAGGCTCGGGGCAGGTGCCCTGCCCTGCCCATGAGCCGAGGTTCCCATGCCCCAGAGCCGCTCTCTGTCCCTCCTGACTCAGCCCCGGACCCGTCGGGCTGGCCCGGCCGGTCCCGCTCGGGTGTGGCCGCGTTCTTCCCTCACTGCCAACCAGGATAAAACCACGGCCACAGCTCCTGGTGCCTCCTGCTCTGGCCATTCCCACATTTCTGTTCCACTCCCGGGATGCTCCAGGGAGCAGCTGCGCTTTGGGATCGGGATCTGGCCCAGCTCCAGGGCAGCTCAGACCCCACAATTCCCAGGTTTGTGCCTTATCCCAGCCGTGCAGTGATGTGAGAGCAGGAAGGGGAAAGCTGAGAAGTGCCCAAGGCATCAACTCAGCACTGGCTCCATCTCGTTATTAGAAAAGGAGAAAAATCACATTTTAAATTTATATATTCTTTATAAACACAAGGCTGAGCCACTGGAGCACATCTGGGTTTCCCAGGGCAGGGATTTGTGCTCAATCCTGCACAAATGTCCCACCCCAGAGCTCGGGGCTGGCCCTAAAGTCCCCAAAGCCACCAGCAGTGGCACAGTGGCACTGGCCTGCATGTCCCAGCCCTCAGGCAGAGGATCCTGGAATCCGAATGGGCTCTGCATCCCAGAAAATCCCTGGGAAGCAGCATTTGGGGTGGAAGAGCTCCTGTGCTGGGAGTTGAAAGCATTCCGGGGAACGAGAAGCACAGAATCCCGGAAATTAATTTGCAGCCATTCTGCCGTTTGGTTTTTTGTTTTAAAAATCAGATTTCTCCGCTTTTAAGCAGCGATTCTTTCTCACTCTCCTTTCCCTGTGACACCAAACATCCACTGGGACATTCCAGAGGCTGCCGAGCTCTGCTGCCAGCTGCTCCTGCTGCCAGACGCGCGGAGCCCCGGGGACACAGCCCAGGTGCAGCAAAGAACTGCCTCTGCCTCTCCAAATGGAAATTCCCCGGCAGGACAGGCTGGGATCAGGCTGGGAATGACTCCTGGAGCGCTCCAGCCCCGCGGAGAGCGGGCTGACATTTACACTGGGCCGAAAAGGCGCTAAACCAAGGAGGATTTTTCGAGGAAAGAGGGTAAATTTGGGTCAGCGGCGCTGTTTGCTCAGAGCAGGGCAGGAAATCTCTGTGTTTACAGGGCTGGAGCTGTTTTTTCCTGCGGCGCACGCACGGAACGGCCTGGGAGCCGGGAAAGGTTTTTATGGCAGACAGGGCTGGCTGAAGGAATTGTCCTGCAGGATGCATAAAAAATATTTGGGCTGTAAAGCTCTCGCACGGATACGGAGATTCAGGAGTCTGGGAAAAAGCACAGGGAGGGCTCGTTCCGAGCGCCGCCAAGATGGATATTCCCAAATTAAAGCAGCTCCCGGGGAGACCCTGCATTCAGGGACAAAACCCATCCCTGTTAATAGCCCTGAGCTGATTTTCATGAGGAGAGAAATAATTCGTGCTGCCCTGAGATCCACAAGCAAATATTAAAGCATTTTCCGTGGAATCAAAGGGAATTTAATCCCTCTGACTGGAGGTCTGGACGAGGCCCGGGAGCGCAGGCCTGGCGGGCTCGGGGGAGGCTGCGGATGAGATTCCCAGAGAATTTTGTGCTGCTCCATCCCCAGTTTCCTGTGCCCACCTTGGGGACTGAATTGGACACACTCAAAGTCCCTTTTTAAAGGGAAAAGATTCCCAGCCATAGGGAGCTGGGGAATTCCCGGGATTTCTGCCTCAGTTTGGGATTCCCAGGGTGGCTCAGCTGTTCCTAAAGGCAAGGCAGAGCCTTGGGTGCATTTTCCCCCCATTTTCCTGCCTCACTCCCATCCCAGATTCATTGGGATCTCCGGTTTCCTTTCCTAGAGGGAACAACAACCCCGCCCTGTCCATCCTTGAGGAAACAAAGGGATTTTTGTGTCTCCTGCGCTGCTCTAAACTCAACAAACCCTTCCTGTGCAGGGCTGGGTTTGATTCCCGAGGATTGTTCAGGTCTTGGAGGAGAATTGCTCATCCCAGGGGCCTCCCTCAGCAATCCCAGGAGGAAAAGGGCAGGAAAAGCTGCTGGGATTGTCCCTGGAGAACCCCCAGAGTCCACAGAACCCACAAAGCAGCACCAACAGCCCCTCCTCTCCTAACTGGGGTTTCCTCTTCACTGTGAGGAGCAATCCCGGAGCTGTGAGGGTTTAACAGTTCCAACAATTCCCCTGTAACAAAGCTTCGGAGCTGGATTTGGGGTCGTTCCGTGCCAGGGGAGGAAAACGGACAAAACCGAGGGGAAAATGGGCAAAACTGAGGGGGAAGAAAGGGCAAAACTGAGGGGGAAGAAAGGGCAAAACTGAGGGGAAAACAGGCACAAAACTGAGGAAAAAACAGGGGCAAAACTGAGGGGAAAACAGGGACAGAACTGAGGGGAAAACAGAGACAGAACTGAGGGGAAAACAGGGACAGAACTGAGGGGGAAAACAGGGGCAAAACTGAGAGGAAACGGGGGCAAAACTGAAGGGAAAACAGGGGCAAAACTGAGGGGAAAGCAGCCAAAACCCCCTCCAAGATCCAGAACCCCACAAGCAGTCCCTGTGACCCCACAGCCAGCCTGGCCAGGATCTCACAGAGGGAACAGCACCCGCGTGGCCCTGGCACTGTCCCTTGAAGGGTGACTTTCCCCATCCGAGGGGAGCTGTGTGCAGGAAATAAATCCGTGCTGATGCCGGGGCAGCAGCGGGGTCAGGCCCTGGCTGAGCTCGTCCTCCAGGGCCCTTCCCGGCGTCTGAACTTCCCTGACGCTGTCAAGGCACGCGGAGCACGAGGCAGCGGCTTTGGGAAACGACTTTCCAAAGGGTCACCCTGCGTGGGAGGCTGGGAGCAGCCATTTGGGGAGGGAGCGAGGGCAGCAGAGGAGAAAAAGGCGCTTTATGGCGGGCCCAGATGTTAAAGGCTGCGAGAAACGCGGGAATGAATCCATTAAGGGCCAAATGGATGCCATAAACCGGGATTTTTTCCTTTCTTTGGGTTTATTTCTATTGCTTTCATCACAATCAAAAAAAAGAAAAAAAGAAAAAAAAATTCTCAACCTTCTGCAGAGGCTTTGTAAATGAGGCTTTGCTCCCAGGCCTGGCTGCAGGAATTCCCTCTCCGAGCGCCACAAAACAAGAGGGACACCTGGATTTTGAGACAACAGGGACCCTGGAATTTTTGCTGTCCTACTCCTGGCTGCAGGAATTCCATCTCGAAGTCCTGCAACTCTTTGAGACAAGAGGAAACCCTGGAATTTTTGCTCTCCCAGTCCTCATTACAGAAATTCCCTCTTCAAGTCCTCTGACACTTCTAAGACAGGAGGCACCCCTGGATTTTGAAACAGGAGGGACCACTGGAATTTTTGCTCTCCCACTCCTGGTACTGGAATTCCCTCTCCGAGTCCTGTGACACTTTGAGATGAGAGAATCCTGGGATTTGTGCTCTCCCAGCTCTGCCCACCAAACTGCCAGGAAACAGCTGCCCCTCCGGGTGCAGCTGGAGCCAAAGTCACACCCCGAGATGAAAGGGGGACACAGCCAATCCCGGTGCCCTTCACACCAACTCCTGGCCACAGGAAGGGGTGGAACCGGTTGGGATTTCAGGTCCCTTTGACCCCGAACCACTCCGGGACTCAAACTCTCCCCGCTCTGTTCGTGCCGCTCCGACGTCGGCCTCCATTCAACTTCCAATCAAGTGGAAAGCAAACATCTCTGGGACATGGAGAGCCTTTTCTTCCTGCCTTTATCTCTTTTCTCCCTCTCTCATTCTCTCTTTAGTGCTCATGGGGCAGAGATTTCAGCGAGCAAAAAGCCCCCAAACAGGCGAGGGGAGAGGCCTGGGCCCGTTGACTTGGCCTAGGGAAGAATAGGCCGGGCCTAGCGGGGCCTAGTGGGGCCTAGCGGGGCCTAACACGGGGCCTAGCGGGGCCTAGCGGGGCCGTGGGGCTGCTCTTTGTGGGGCTGCCCGGGGTCAGGACGGACCATATGTCACCATTCCAGCGCCAGGGTCTCCATGGAGCCCCCTCGGCCGGGCCCTTTGTCCCCGTGTCCCCCCACATATATTCATGGCCCGGCCGGGCCGCGCCCGGGGACAGAAACAAATTGCTACAACCAAGCGCCCACCCCGTCGGGCGCGCAGGAGCAGACAATAAAAGGCCATTGCAGGCTGTTTAAAATCTGGAGAAAGGGCCGGTTGCCATGGCGATGGGATGGGAGGCCTGTTGCGGCCCATTAAACTCCAATCACATGTAAATTTATCCCCAGGCCTCCAGCGAGGGGGGACCCCCAGAGCTGCAGAATAGCCCCCGACAATAAGCAGTTTGTTTATCAATTCAGGTGCCGTTTAATTGGCTCCATTCAAGCCCCTCTTTGTTTAAAGTAATAACCTTTACAAAGCCCCACTGATTTATCATTTCCAGCACTCCATTAGATGGGCTTCTTTAAATCCTTGCAACCACCTCATCTCCGGGGAGAATAAATCAAGAGGGGATGCTCGGAGGTGGTGCCCGCGGGTGGAGGGGTCTGGCATCCCTGAGGAGTTTCCTGGGATCCCTTCCAGGGCTGGGCTCCTGCCAGGGGCTCTGTTTGGAGAAGGTAGGATGACCTTGCTGTAAACTTTGCCTCCTCGGCAGCCTGGGGGAGTGTGAAGGTCACCCTGGAGGTCTGCGAAGAGGCAGATTAAAAACAGCTCCGAGCTGACGGGCGGCAAGGAGGAAACGGATTTTTAGTGTGGATCTCCACAGAGGAGGAGGGTTTGATCCTCTGGATGGCTTTTAGGGGATGTTTTAGGGTGAAGGAAGTGGTGGAGAGGCTCAGAGTGAGGCCACAAACAGGGCCAGAGGGGCTGCTAAAGGAGGCACAAAGTTGGCACAGAGAAACTGTGGATTCCCGGTCCCTGGGAGTGTCCCAGGCCAGGCTGGACAGGGCTTGGAGCAGCCTGGGACAGTGGGAGGTGTCCCTGCCCCTGGGATAGGCAGGACTGGATGATTTTCATGGCCCCTTCCAGCCCAAACCATTCCAGGATTCCAGGAAGGGCTCAGTGGGTTCTTTTTCACAACAAATGCAGAGGGTTAGTGACAGCCAGGGATTGACAGATATCCAGGGATTGACGGACATCCAGGGATTGATGGCTATCCAGGGATTGATGGATATCCAGGGATTGATGGATGTCCAAGAGCTGCCAGCCGGGCTGGGGGAGTGGCAGACGAGCCCTCGGGGGAGGTCTGTGCATCCCGCACCTCCTACTCCACAGATCCGCTGGAATTCCCTTCATTGCCCGTTTGCACAACAGGGCCAGGCTGGAGCTGGACCTTCTCCCAGCCCGGAGTCTCTGGATTGCTCAGTAATTTCAGCCTTCCCTGAGAAAAATGCTGGGAAAAGCTGAAAATGCAGTCTGCAGAGGCAGGGGAATGAGGAAAGCAAAAAGGACATCGAATGTGACCGGGTTTGGTGGCAGGTGGGTTGGTTTGGCTCTTTAACCCATCAGCCCTTGACTGAGGAGCTTAAACACAGAATCACGGAGTCATCAAGTTGGGAAAAAATCCCAGACTTTATGGAAAAGTTTGGAAAAAACTCCAACATCACGAAATCCAACCTTGGAGCGAACACCCCCAGCATTCCCACAGAACCATTTCTCCAAGTGCCACCAATCTCCTCATTTTCTGAGCTCTTCCAGGGACGGTGACTCCAGCACCTCCCTGGGGTGGGGGTGATTCCATCTGACTAATTAAAAAAAGCCCCAAATTGCTTTTTAGCTGCAGCGTGGGCAGTAAGGAAAGCACCCCGAGGGGAGCTGGGATCCCCTCTGGAGCGGGACAGGGAAGCAGCAGGAAAGGTCAGGGGTTAAATGGCAGCGCTGGGAAGGGTTTTGCAAGTGAAAAGTGGGGTTTGCAAACCCAGGAGTGATCCCGGGGCTTCCCAAAGCTTCCCGAGGTGCCCCCCAGGCCAGGGAAAGCTGCCCCAGGGCAGAGGGAGCAAATCCATGAATTCATTATCCCCCGGACAATGAGCTCTCGCTCCCAAGCTCCATTTTCCAAATGAGACTTTAAAAAAACCCCAAATATGACACAAACCCCCAATTTTTCCATCTCTTTTCCAGGATCCAGCGGCAGAGAAGCTGCTGGGAATCTCCGGGAGCCGGCGCAGGCGGCTCCTCCCTGATAGGGAGCCACGGTCTAATTAAGAAGAAACCTCCACAAGCCCCTTACAAAGTCTGAGTGGCAGCTGATTATTGTAGCAAAGTGCAACCTCTGCCATTTTGTCAAGCAGGCCCATCAAATTAGGGCGAAATAAGATGTCCATCTGTTTCCTGAATGGCAGCGCCGCCAAAAAATCAGATTCCCACCAGTTCCTTAAGTCCCAATTATTCCCAGATTATCTTTGGAGGTGGGAGGGGGGGGATCGGCGCTGAATAAACCTGGTGGCCTCGTTACTGACAGCCTGGTGCATCTCTAAGGAGGGCAGGGGGGCTCGGGGGAGCGCGGCAGTGTCCGGGGTGACCCCGGGGCGCGGGGATGGCCTGGAGGGAGTGACAGGGACAAACGCCCCCGGGAGGGACGGACAGGGACAAACACCCCCGGGAGGGACGGACAGGGACAAACACCCCCAGTTCCTCACCTCTGGAAACGGAGCTACAGGGCCTTGGGAAGGTGAGGTATAACGAGGCAGGAAGAAGAAAAGGAGNATGGCAGCGCCGCCAAAAAATCAGATTCCCACCAGTTCCTTAAGTCCCAATTATTCCCAGATTATCTTTGGAGGTGGGAGGGGGGGGATCGGCGCTGAATAAACCTGGTGGCCTCGTTACTGACAGCCTGGTGCATCTCTAAGGAGGGCAGGGGGGCTCGGGGGAGCGCGGCAGTGTCCGGGGTGACCCCGGGGCGCGGGGATGGCCTGGAGGGAGTGACAGGGACAAACGCCCCCGGGAGGGACGGACAGGGACAAACACCCCCGGGAGGGACGGACAGGGACAAACACCCCCAGTTCCTCACCTCTGGAAACGGAGCTACAGGGCCTTGGGAAGGTGAGGTATAACGAGGCAGGAAGAAGAAAAGGAGGAGGAGGAAGGGTGAAAACCGGGCCTCCATCCCGGTTTGGGGGTGTCAAACCAAGGGTGAGGGGAATAATCCCGGGAGGAGGAGGGGAAAAGTCATCCCAAGGTCCCCAAGCACTCAGAGCTGCCCCAAAGCTCAGAGAGGCCCTTCAGGTGACATGAGAATTGTAATTTTTAAGACATTTCCATAGTTTTCCTGAATGCTCCAAGTTTTGTTTCCTTCCCTGTTCCCAAAAACCCGCTGGGAAAGGATTTCCTTGGAGAACAAAACTCTTGTCCTGCTCTTCCACTCATCCCAGATTTTCTCACACTTCTCCCCTCTCATTTCCCCAACAAGGCCACAATTCTCTCCCCAGTCTCTTTTAGGACTTTTAAAAAATAAAATTCTCTTTATGGGATCCCAGAATGTTTTGGGGTTGGAAGGGCCGTTAAAGATCATCTCACTCCAAACCCCTGATTCGGTTGCAGACATTTGCTATGGGATTTTTCACCTCTCAGCTCCCTCAAAATCCATTTCACTTAAAAGGAAGAATGAGATTGGGAATGTAAAGCAAGAATTCCAACTTGTTCTCCTCCCTCTGCTTCACCCACTGATTTTAATCCTGATTTTTCCACACCAAAGTAGAGGCGTTTTCTCCTGGACGCCAAGCAAGGACAACACTGCCCAGAAAAGCAAAATTTAAATTTTATTAAATTCCATCATTCTCTTTCCACCACAGGGCCACAAAGGCAGAGGAGGGATTTTATCCCCGTTCCAAATGGGGCAGGGAGAACCCACAGTTCTCCCCCTTCCGCTTCCCAGACAGCCCAGAACACGGAAAAAACTTTTTGATGCCTTTTTTTTCCTCCTCCTCTTTTTCCCATCCTGAGGCTTTGATTGCAAATCCTTTTGTGCTCCAGCTCCGGGGAACTCCCCCTCTCGCAGGGGAACTTCAGAGATTCCAGAGGTGCCCGGAGAGGGGCCGGGGATGAGCTGGGCTGGGCTGGGAGGGAGGAACTCAGCTTGTGCCTTTATTACCGGGATCTAAGGAGCAAAGCTTCCCAGAACGTCGCTGGGAGCATCCAGGCTCCAAATCTGCATGAATTTCCACTTCAAACGCTGCACAGAAGCATCTTTATCACTCAAAGCGCTGGGCCAGCTCCCCTGAATGAGAGATTCTCCCATCCCTCTCCAAAAGCTCTGTTAAGTTTAAAAAAAAAATCCCAAAAATACAAAACAGAGGCCCAAAAAAAAAAAAAAAAAAAGCTTCAGAGCTGGGTTGTGGTGGTTTCTGTCTGGAAATGTCCCTGCTCAGGTTGGTGTGGGTGTGGAGCTCTGAAATTGAAAATGAGCAGCTCTGACCACAGTGGATTCCCACACGTCATCCACCGGATTCCCAAACCCAGGCCCAGCCCTTCCTCTGACCCACATTCCGGAGTTTTCCAGTGAAATCCCAAGAGCTTTTTACCCCCCGATAAATCCCCTTCACCCGGCTGCTGCCCACGAGCCTGTGCTGGGATCCGGGAGCGACATTTCCCAGATTTTGGTGGCCAGGGAATGAAGTTCCCAGAGACTGTGGGTGAGCCCTGACCCCTGGGGAAGGTGCCCGGCACCCAGAAGCGGAGGCAGAACGAGGGGAAAAGGAGGCAGAACGAGGGGAAAACCCCGCGGGATGCGCTTGGTTTGGGAATTACCAATGGGGAACGCAACCAGCACAAATCCCCCGGGAAAAGCAGCTGGAGAGAGGCCGGGAATTCATCAACATTCCAGGGAAAGGCTCCCTGGCTGCGCCGTGGGGCACGGCAGAGCGGTGGGACTGGCCCAGGGGAAGAGTCCGGGGGTCCCTTTCTCCTCTCCAAAGGCGCTGAGAGCCCGGAGAGGAGGGGGAGAAAAGGCAACAGCTTTTTCTGCGTGACCCAGATTGTTCCCGAGTGTCCCCGGGGAGGGCAAAAATAAACAAGGAGCTGCCCTGCTGGAGTGGGGCCGCCTCACGGGTCAAACCCCGGCATTAAATCGTGCGATGGCACCGTTGCCATACGAACGCTGCAAAGGGAGAGCTGGAAAAGAGAAAAGCTAAAAAAAAAAAAAAAAAAAAAAAAAAAAAAAAGGGGAAAAAAAAAAAAAAAAAAAAAAATGAAAGCCCCTCCACAAGCCCCGGCCGCAAAACTGCAACTCTTGATTTCATTGTGCGCCGGTGACAAGAGCAAACCCAAAATCAAAGAGTTTCATGGTCATTTTTCTATCAGCGAGTGATGCCGGGTGAATAACTTATTTACATGCCAATGTGGAGCCCTGAAATGGCCCAGGATGGGAAAAACGCAGCGCCTCTGTTATCAACAATGATAGCGGCAGCTCCTGGGAGCCACCCCGGGAGGAGGGCCCTAACGAGGGCTGGCTGCGGCAGGAGAATGGCAATGAGTTTTTAATTGGTGACACATTATATTTATCAAGCTGACAGCAGAGGGGCAGAGCAGCAACCTCCTCGTTGTGTGTTTGCCTTCCACGACTTCCTTTGAACCCATTCACGTGTGAAAAGAATTTAAAGGTTATGGGAGGGAGGGGGGGGGAAAAAGGAGGAGGAGGAGGAGGCGGAGGGGGAGGACGGGAGGGAAGGAAGCCTTGTAATAACCCGGCATCATCCTGAATGATAACACTGAATTATTCAGGAGGGTCCTTAAAAGGGGGGCTCAATCAGGGCTGAAACAAAAGGGGAGTGAGGCCTTTGTGCCCAGCTCCTTCCACTCCGGAGCTCCCGAGAGCCGGGCAGGAGAGGGGAAGCGGGGCAGGGGAAAAAGTCCTGTCGGAGTCACTCGGGGAGCAGGATGGGCTCTGCAGGGCAGGGTTATGAACAGGGTTTGATATTTGTGATCTCTGTGAGCTCAGGGAGAGCCTGGGGAGCAGAGCTGAGCCCTCCCACCCCGGGAGAGCTCCTTGGGGATGTGGGCTGGGGTGGGATGGGCAGGGTTGGACTCTGGCTTGGCCTTCCCCAGCTCCTCTTCCTGCAGCCTTCACATCTTCAACCTCAGAGGAGGTTTGGATCGGGAATTCAGGAGAATCCTTCCCTGGGAGGGCGGGGAGGCCCTGGGAAGGAATTCCCAGGGAATTTGTGGCTGCTCCATCCCTGGGAGTGTCCCAGGCCAGGCTGGAGCTCCCTGGGATGGTTGGAATGAGCTGATCTCAATCCCATCCAACCCAGCCCATTCCCTGATTCCATGATCTCCCTCCCAAGGGCTGGAATGGATCCCTGCTGGGGCTGGAGTTCCCCTGGTTCCTCTCCAGGGAGGATCCCGGTGCTGCCTCAGGGGACACACGATGGTGACAGGAGAGCTCTTGGCTTCCCAAACCTTCCTTCCCGGATGAGGATAAAGCCTGGATTCGTTCCATGCTCACCCAGCTGTGCTCCAGCTCACCCAGGCTCCAGAGAAGGAGGAGGATGGGGTTTTCCTCAGAGGGAATCGATCCCAGAATCTCAAGGATCACCGAGTTCAGCTCCCAGGACAACCCCACAAATCCCACCGGGTTTTCAGTCTTTTCAGCATTTCAGTCTAATTAAACAGATTTAAAAAATATCGCACCTGGGAGAGTTTATTTTTCCTCTTCCCCTCCTGCCTTTGTAATTCCACCCAGGACAGCAGCACGAGGAGCTTCCCCCACCTCCAAACCCACCCCTTCCCCTCCCGAGCCTCTCCTTTCATCATTTGTTGACCCAGACTTTCCATGTCCACATTGGCTTTCTTTAATTTATTTTTTTTTTTTTAACCCAGAGCAGGTAAAAAAAAAAAAAAAAGCGCCAAGAAAGGCCCGAGGAGAAGCAGCTAATGAAATATTTAAGATTTTTTTCCGAGGGAAAGCCTTGGAAGTGCTGACAAAGGTTTTGTTTGTTCCCATCCTTTGTGCGGGCGGCCGGGGCTGACGAGGCTGGAGCAGGTTGCAGAAAGCGCCGGGGTCACTCCATATTGAGGGGAGCTGTGTTGGCATTGGTCACAGCTGTGCCGCCCCGGCCCCCGGCCGAGCCACCAGCCCCCCGGCCTTTGTCCCCCGGCTGTCCCCGCTTTGTGCGCGCACAAAGTCACTCGCGGGGCGCCTTTGTTCGCGCCCCGGCTCGCACCCGCAGCCACGCTCGGAGCCCCGGCCCAGCCCGAGCGCCGAGCCCCCGAAAAAGCCGGGCGCTGACAATGTGATGAATTCCTGCACTGCTGCGCCGCATAATGAACTCCAACGCTGCTGCCCTGCCTCGGAGGGGGGAGAGAGAAAATTGAAAAAAACCCCGCCCGTATCCCACTGCTTTCCTCCTTGGAACCTGATTTTTTCCCACTAACCGCTCCCTGATTTATGGAGCCTCTCTCTTGTGCCGAGCGGTTGTGGCTGCGGGCATTTGGCATTCGCTGACATTTCGCTGGAGCAACTGTGAAAGGGCAAATTTTCCTGGAAACGGAGCTGCGGCGGGGAGAAGGCGCGGGGCTGCCTCCCCTCCCTTCCCCGGCAGGCTCGGAGCATCCCCGGGGTGCGAGGGTGGAGCGGGGAGGGAGCAGCGCAGTCCCCGGGCTCCGTTCCCAGCGGGGACATCCCTGCAGAGCCAACCCTGCTCTCCCTGCCCCCTCCGCGAGGGTTTCCAGCCGAGGAAGGGCTCCCCAAACACGATTTTCTCTTTTTTTCTCCCAGAATCTGTTGATGGATGGGGTTCCTGGGGCTGTGCTTTCCCACCCTCCTCTCTCCTGCTGCTGTGACCCCTTTATCCTGTCCCGCTTTTCACCTTGGGAAAGGAAGCGAACAAAAGCCTGGCAGGGATGAACCTTCCCGTGTGTGTGCGTGCGCTCGGAATCAGCCCAGGGGCAGCTCCTGGCCAAAGGCAGCCAGAATTCCCCAATCCAACGGGAAAATCCAGGCTTTTCCTGCTTCTGGAGCCCCTCTGGGAAATTCCTCCGGGAATTTCTTGTGAGGGCAGGTGAGGAAGGATTGTCCATGAGATAGGGATGCTGAGGCTCAGGGACTGCTTCTTCCAGAGCTCCTCTGCTCGGGATTGGCTTGGGGGGCAGGAGGAGAATTCCTGATCTGAGTATTCCCAAATCCAGCTCTGAATATTCCCAGAACGGGGCTCAGCGAACCCCACTGAGCTCAGCAGCACAGGCAGCTCCCCCAGGGAAGGGATGGCTCCTTCCCCCCTTCCCAAAAACCCCAAATCCCACAGGGAAAAATCCAAAAATCCACCCTGGGGTGTCCCGCAGGTCCTGGCAGGGCTAACACAGAATTATCCTGCCAGGACCTGGCTGCAGGTGCAGCTCGGGGCACACACTTGGGGTTTAAAGGAAAAGGTTTGGGGTTTCCCAAACTCAGCCTGGCTGTCCCTGCACCTCCAGCGAGCTCAGATCAGCTCAGGCCTTGCACATCCTGAGCTCTCACAGGGGACAAATCCACCTCGGAATTGTGCAAAGCCACAATTTCTGCAGCCCTGTGACTGCGAGAAACTCGGGTTTCGTTTAAAAAGTGCTGAAAACACGGCCCCGGTGGCTGAAAAACGCAACTGAGGAAACACCAGAGGCTGAAAAAGCTGTGAGGGCCACCAAGCCCCCCGCTCCTTCCCTCCCAGCCTCACGACTCGGAATTTCATTTCCCAGCCGTGCCCATTCCGCCTGAGTCGTGATTTTCCCCGTGCCTGGGGACACCAGGGACGTTTTTTTCAGCTCCTTGAGGGCCAGCACAGAGAATGGAGGAGAATTCCTGTGATATGGCTGCAGGGCAGAGGGAATTTTCCCCATTTTTTTGTCTCCGTGTTTTTTGAAACGAACCCAGCGTGGGATTTCCCACGGGTGTTTGTGACAGAGGCTTCGCAGGGCACATCCAGAGCTGTGTTCTGATCATCCCGGTCCCAGTGTGAGGCACAGAAATCAGCCACAATAAAACACAATAATTGGTGAAGATAAAAAGTTTAAAGGAGGAGAAAATAAAAAAAAAAAAAATAAAGAGAGGAACCCCCACAGTGCAAACAAAGCAGAGACACCCCACAAACACATCAGCACCCCAAAAATGCTCCAGAGAAGTTGTGGGGCTTCTCTGTCACCCTCCTGAATCGTCCCTGTCGGGTTCACCGAGTGCTCTCCCTGCTCCGGGAGCTCTTCGGGACGGGGAGATCTGGGAGTTCTTGCTAAATGTGGATTTCTCATCATTCACCCCCCCGCCTTTGACAAGGAGCTAAAACGGTGTCGGCGGCTGCAGCGATTCCTGATTTATTGGGAATTTGGAGAAACATTCCGAGCCGGGAACAGACAGGTCTGTGTCACACTCTGCCTCAGAAGGAGGAGATAATAAATGCATGAGGAGCCTATTTATAAAAACGGCATCAGCCAGGCGGGAAAACCGCCCGGGAATATTCAGCAACCCCAAAAAGGAGCAAGAGGCTGAGGGAACAAAGCTGCTCCCCAACCCCTGCCCGCAGGTGGGGACGGGGGTGGAAATCAGGGGAGCGTTCCCCATTCCAGCTGGGAAGATCATTAATTCCCGGGATAACGACTCCGAGGGAGCGCTGGAAGGCTGATCCCTGTTAGTGCCGCTCGTCCCCGCTCATCCTGACAGGGCTCACCGAGAAAATGAACCTGCCCCGAGAACGTTCGCAGGGAAAAAATAAAAAATTCCCTCTCTGCTCCCTCATTCTGCAGTGAATCCTGAGACGTTCCTGCTTTGTGCTGGGCCAAACCGTTCCTGGGAATTTCTGAGTGTGGATGGGTCAAAATAGGGGAAGGTTGGTGCTGGAGGGACCTTAAAACAAAGGAATTTTATGGGAATTGCAGCATTCCAAAGGAATTTTATGGGAATTGCAGCGTTCCCTGAGCACAGCCCTGACTCCAAGGCCTGGCCCTGACCCCAGGCTCTGCTCTCAGGGCCAGCTGGAGCCTTTGGACTCAAATATCCATGGAAAAGCCAAATTCACTTTGCTGGGAGCCCTCTGGAACAGGGACAGAGCCAGGCTGGGCTGGGGGTGATTGAAAAGGAGGAAAATACCCAAAGGAAAATCCCAAAACTCACGGAGAGGCAGCTCCGAGGGGGAAAAACGCCTCGTGCCAAGGGCCAGTACCGAGCCTGGACCCCAATAAATCCCCAGGGTGAATTCCCCCTGGGAAACGAGGACTCAAAGCAGCCCCTCCCTCATAAAACCCCGGCCAGAAACGGAGCTGGGCCTGAACCGGCTGATCTGAGAGAGAGGGAGCCCTTGATAGATTTTATTTTCTTTTAAATCTAATTTCCTCCTGGATATTTTTCCCGAAGAGCTTTCCAGGGAGGCTGGCATGCGAGGCTGGGTAATAAGAATAAATGAGAGCACTTGGGTGAGCTCCTCCAGAGCTGCTGGCTCCTTCCCTCTCCCCGGTTCGGGGGAGATGGAGTTTCCAGGGCCAGCCTGCTGCTGCTCAGCCTCCCTGCACCAGAGCTCCTTCCAGCTCCGAGTGGTTTCAGTCCAGGTTTCAGCTCCTGGAGTTGAGTGATGTCAGCAGAAAAATCAGCCTGGAGTTGGAATTTATTTTAAAAAAACCTTTAGTTGGCATGAGGAATAACCCGGTGTCCAAAGGGGACCTTGTGTGATTCCAGAGGGGACTGGTGGGCCTGGCTGCTCAAGTGGCACCAGGGGGAAAGTCCCCTGTGGAATCAAAACCTGGATTTTCCTATTTAATTGGTGCTCAAGTGCATTGATTTTGCTGTTACTGAATGGTCTTTAAGGTCCCTTCCAGCCCAAAGCATTCCAGGATCCCACGGTTCTCAGGGTGCCATGCAGGAAAACCCTTTGGCACTGGGCATCCTTTTCCAGGAAAGGGGATGATTCCCACACTGGCGCTTTAATCCCTGAACATTCTCCCGGTGATCTGTCGGCTGCATTAGAAAATCCCACATGGCTCTTCATAATCCTTTTATTATTTTTTTTAGGAAATGGGAAAGCCCCGCACTGCCCCCAAAGCTGCTCCTCCTGCAGACCCCGACTCCCTAAAGCTGCTCCTGACGAGTGGATCTCAGCGAGGAGACCCCGGGGGAAGGATCCCATCCATCTCCTCCATCCGGGATGGGGAGGGCACACGGTGACAGCCCCTGGACGGGGAGGGGACCCGGTGACAGCCCCGGGATGGGGAGGGGGTGCAGTGATAGCTCCGGGATGGGGAGGAGGACCCGGTGACAGCCCCGGGATGGGGAGGGGACACGGTGACAGCCCCGGGATGGGGAGGGGACACGGTGACAGCCCCGGGATGGGGAGGGGACACGGTGACAGCCCCGGGATGGGGAGGGGACACGGTGACAGCCCCGGGATGGGGAGGGGACACGGTGACAGCCCCGGGATGGGGAGGGGACACGGTGACAGCCCCGGGATGGGGAGGGGACACGGTGACAGCCCCGGGATGGGGAGGGGACACGGTGACAGCCCCGGGATGGGGAGGGGACACGGTGACAGCCCCGGGATGGGGAGGGGACACGGTGACAGCCCCGGGATGGGGAGGGGACACGGTGACAGCCCCGGGATGGGGAGGGGACACGGTGACAGCCCCGGGATGGGGAGGGGACACGGTGACAGCCCCGGGATGGGGAGGGGGTGCAGTGAGAGCTCCGGGATGGGGAGGAGGACCCGGTGACAGCCCCGGGATGGGGAGGGGACACGGTGACAGCCCCGGGATGGGGAGGAGGACACGGTGACAGCCCCGGGATGGGGAGGGGACGCGGTGACAGCCCCGGCGCTGCGGAGGGGGAGCGCATCCCCCCAGGAACGCCGCCCCGGGCCGGGCTGGCACGAAGGCGGCCTCGTTCGCTGT
>VYZT01057830.1:33242-45923 GCA_013400735.1 Pomatostomus ruficeps | reverse complement strand
TTAGCCAGGGTCAAGCCATGACATAAACAAAGATGCAGTGGTGCAGAATACTTATTTTAAATAAGGACTTTATCCCATTTGAGGAAAAAGGATCAAGAATGTTTAGAAATAAACCGTTGAGTGCAAATACTTTAGACTCCACCATAACAGGCTAGCAATAAACAAGAAATTTCTGTAATATTAATTCTGGTTTAAGCAGTAACTATATGCATGCTGCCAAAAATTAAATGATACCAAAATACTTTGTGTGGGGACAAGTCATTCCTACCATTTTATGCTGCTGCATAAATGGTAATTAATATCATAGTGCAACTGTTTCCTACAAAACCTGATCACACATAATTTCTCCCAATTTATCATGCTAGTTCATACCAGTAAGTTCCCAAAGGAGCAGCTTTGTTAGCAGCAGGTATTGATTTCTGAGCTCAGACTGCATCTCCCTACTATTACATTTCACTTGAGGAACTAAAATGTTTCTGAAAACCGGCAGTGGGGCAACACACCATCTTCCTGGGAAGGTAACTTTACAAGGCATTTACTGCTGTCAGCGCCAATTCCATTTACAAGGTTGTAGTGCATGGGAAACTTTCCTGCATTACTAATGAATAGCAACTTCTGAAAGATGGGAAATTAATTTGATAAGAAGCCACCCAAACCCTTGCAGAGCAGGATAAAGGCATCCAGGAGGAATGCATAAACAGGATGGCTGAGTCGGCAGGGTAAAGCAGGGAGGGCTGTCAGAGCAACACCTTGACTTTCCTAGGAGAGGCTCCTCAGGGAACAGCTTTCCTGGGCCCTGAATGCCACATCAGCAGGGCACTGATTTCACACCCAGCTTCACCTCCTGGCCTTCTCTGTATGGCCCTACTCGCATCTCTACAGCAGTAGTAGGTCTGGCAAGAGCCACGAAGGTACTGAGAGCTTCAGACCTCCCTAATTATCTCCTTAGTCATCACAGCCCTTGATCTTTCTAGTACGGCCTGTCTTCCTTGTACTAATCCTTGAAATCAAGAGAAGTGCTGACAAAAGTGTAATTACTCCGGTTGTTGTTTTATGGTATGGAGCATTTGGTGGCAATACTGCTTGAAGGTGTTCCTGTTCCCCTTGCCTGCCCACTGCTTGCTCCTGGTGGGGAGACCACTCCAGCAGCCATGCTGCAAGCTGCTTGAGGAAATATCCCAGCTTTAAAAAAAATGAAACCTGCAGACAGACACCACACCTGAGACAGATCCATACGTGTGCACAGGAGAGATTAGGAATGAAAGCTGATTTCAGGGGACAGACCCAGAAGCTTGGATCATCACCAAACACTTGGTAGCCATATACAAATGAATGTTCAGGGAGATTTCTCCTCCGGGAGGAACTCACTGTATTTTGTATGCCAGGAGACAGCCAGGGCTAGCAATAAAATTGCTACCAAATGTGATAATATTTCCATTAGGGAAGATGTGTTTGTGTCTGGGTTCAGCTAGGATAGCTTTATGCCTAGAGACTTATCAATCAGTGCTCTTTCCTTTTTATTCTGCACTCTCAAGTCTGATTGGTATTTTTGTCTCTGAGGTTAGAGAGAAATTTATCATTTTTTCTTCCTAATACCATTAAAGCTTTGTCATTTTGGCTTTGTGAGATACTTTATTTAATCAAAAAGGAAAATAAGGGATTTTATTTCTACAAAGACTATCAGGAGGCAAGAGCTGGTATTACCAAGCTTTGAGAACAGTTGCTATCAGGAAAATTATTCTCCAAATGGAGGCTGAGGGCACTGACCACGGTGAACTGAACTGCTACATGTAATTTCATTACTTTGGCCGGGCTAAGCTGCCTAAGCTTATTGCTGCTTTCAGTAAGGGAGCATGTTGGCTTGCAGCCACAGTGGAGGGATCTGAAAGGCTTGAGGGTTGCTACAATTTTCTCAAGTGTCTAAAAAGTGTCCAATTGGTTATTAGTTGATTGACCTCTCGCTTTAAACAGATCACACACTGCTGTGATCTGAAAACACACTGGTTAGGCAGCATTGCTGTTACACTCTTGCTCTTGAAGAATTACCACGCACACAGGAAATCTGTTTGATTCCCACATCTGTTTGGTTTTCAGACTTACAGGCTCCATGGTGGGGTAGGGGGACAACCAACAACCAAACCATCATTCCCTTGAGATTTGTGCTGCATTATTTTACTGTATGCAATCCTTTGTTCTTCATGAGGCTATATATACCAGTGCAGCATTTCTTCTCCTTCCTGGCTCTTTGAAAGTAGGAGAGTAAGATGAATAACAATCTTGCATGGTGGGTATGTATATCTGTCTGTAAACATTTATATGTGACTTTCATGTCTGGGAATTGTGCTGGACAGATAATCATGAAAACTTGACAGCCTCTCCTTCAAAGCAGAACTGTGAGAAGCAATTACATACATTTTAAATACCAGCTGGACAAGCTTCCCACACTATAAAACACCATATTTAATTTTGAACCTGGAGGAGTTGCCTCCTGCCATCTTTACTCTGTCTTCAAATAAGATTACTGTACTGTGCTCCAGGAAAAAAGCCATGATGCTTATCATTTGCACTAGCTGCAGGAAACCCTGGCTGAATTCACTGACCTCTGTGATACACAGGGTAGGACTGAATGATCAATCATCTTTAATCCTTAAAACCTACCAACGGAAAGAGGGAAGTGCACAGCTCCCTGTGATATGAGCTGTTCTGTTATCTGTGGCAGAATCCCTAGTACATGAGAATCTGAGCTTTATAAACGGCTTCATAAAATCCTACATTTATCACGGGTGTCGGTCCTGGGTGTACCTAAACCAGCATGGAGAGTGGTTTAACAACATGTACAAGCACGACCAAGCAATGCAAATCACAGTTCCTGCAACTCATTTTGAGCTGTTCTTAGAATAGGGAGGAGCAATACACAATAAAGGGTGAAAATCATCGGTTTTCTCCTTTTTGAGCTTTCACTTCTTGTTAATTAATTCATACTGTGAATTATTTCTGGTTGGTGGATACATTTAGGTGTTTTGTGAATCTGAAAGTGCGTCCTACCTCCATTCACATTATGAAACAAGCACAACAAACATGCCTATTGACTGGGTATCTGTGCTGCATTTGGTCATTTGAGAAACCTGTCACTATAAAGGTCACTTGGTTGCCTGAGGCCAGGAGGAAGGAAGATGGAAGTGTGGAGGCCCATACTTTGCACAAGGGCTGTCAAGGGACAGGAGTTGTCGACAGGTTCTTTTGCACCCCCATAAAACCTGCTACTCCATACATTAGTGACAGCAATGTATTTACTTTTTTTTTTTAAAAAAAAACTCAAGGAATATACCTGACCTCAGTCAGTTTCAAATTATCATTAATCAGCACTTCAAAACTACCCTAAAGTCTTCATGCACTCATTGCTATAAGCCAGTCAGCCAGACTCTGCAGAACACAGGAAAAAATTCTTGTGTGATTTAATTTCCTTGGTCTGAAAAATCAAAAGGAGTGTTAACTATGTGAACAAAAATCCTATTCTGATTTACCAGGATTTAAATACATGTTTTTAAAACATTACTTGTCTTTTTCCCTAAGTATGTTTCCAGCTAGCCACTAGAAGACCAATTCCTTCTTGAGTGCCAGCTACACCTGTTTGTGATAAAGTGGCAGGAAACTGGCCAAGAATTACCAGTAAAGCCCAGAATATGATAGAGGCGGAATTGGCAAAATTAAGGAAAAAACTGTGAACATTCTAAATAATAGCATTTTCTTGTGCCATTTCCATCTGTGGGAAAGCTCTGTGAAGAGGGCTGTGTGTGCAGGGATTTTCACAAATCCTGCTGAGAAGGGAGATGTTACCTGGGAGGAACATGTTGTCTCCACATCTGTACTTTTTGCCAGAGATGACCCAATTTGCCCTGAAACTTTTTTCCTCTGTATCAGGTCAGGATTTTGTTTAACTTGCTCTGGTGCTGAGTTGAGCTGACAGCACACTGCTGAAACATGGGAAAAGGGAGAGGGGCTGTGGTGCTGTAAAACCCTGGGAGAAGGGGAGAGAGGTGATGACACTGAGGGGCAGCCGAGTCTCCATTGCACCCACAAAATGCAGCATGGCAGGGGCAAGTTGTCTTGCACCACTTCTTGATCAAATTCAGTTGATTATCAGAGAGCTGGGAACAGATGAGACCATCCTACAGAAATTGCTAGCCAGGCTAAGGTTTGAAGACTATGAAGAGGATGGTCTTTCGCTTCTGAAGAGATGAGCAAGTGCTATCACAAGGCCCAGAAAGAGACCTTCTGTAAATTCTACTATTTGCCTTCTCCATTTAACTGAAAACGAAGTAATTGGCAAGATTCTACAAGCACACAAGACAATAATGCCTCACAACTAGGACATGGCATTAATAGGCTTAAAATCCCCTGGAACAGCAGCTGGTTATCCCATTTTTAAGTGTGGTAAATAAGTACATTGCATGAAACTTTAATGATACATGGTACAAGTGCACATTGTGCCACCAGTCCATTGCAGTGAGATTGGAGATAATTTGGCTTCTCAGCTTGACCTACTGTACCACTGGCACTGTTTTCTTCAGCTGTTACCACTGGTAATTTCCTGCACAAATGGGCAATCCCAGCCTGCATTTTCAATCTGTATTTAGACTTTGGAAGATCTATCACTTAGCATTTGTGAAAGTATCTGTTATTTCTGCAAAAATAGCAGGCAGCTTAACATGTTTGGATTTGGCCTTGGCTTACTTCTTCCTTTGCTTCACACAGAGACTCATGAGTGGCTCTTTTGATGCCGTTGGCTTTTTTGACATTACACATTATCTATTAATTTCATACTTCCAGACTTCCTTGGCTGTTATGCATAAAATGATTTCCAGGTGACTAACTTGCAGACAAACAAATGAGGTTGGGCTCTGGACCAGGTAAGGGAGCACCAGCCAGGGAGTCTGGCGCTGTGTATGTCTTTGCCTTAAAATGATGGGACTTCATGCGGAAAGAAGGCAGGAGGATCTGTATGAACTGTGACAGTGACCAGAAGGGACTGATACGATACTGATCCCTGAAACCCACTCAGTCAGTCTTTGATTGAGCTATTTGTTCAGCTGCAAGGTCAAAGAAAAAGTAGGCACAGAAAGCAGTAAATACCATTTTCTTATCCTTTGTTGTAGCGTCATTTTTCTTTGCAAGGTATTTTTTTTCCAATAAAGGAGTGTACACAATAGGTATAGACTGAATACACAATGCAAGCAGACTTCCAGTGACTCTCAAAAGCATTGCTTTAAAATGTCTGCCCCTAGGCATATCAAGGAATCCCAGAAGCTGGAAACTCCAGACTTGCCCTAACACTCAATACATAAAACAACCAGAAACAGGCCTTGAAAGCAATTTCAAAACCCTAGGAAATCTGGGAGTGAACTTTCTTTATTGCTCCTAGTTACAGAACATTTCTTATCTTTCCCCTTATCTCAGTGGAAAAACATATTTTAAATGTGAGAAACATATAAATAACAGGCCCAGCTGACTCCTTAAATTTTTCTAATATTTTTCTCTGATCTTTTTTTCTCTACCTCTTTTTTTTTTCTTTATCTTGGCTATTTCTTACTAGATGCTTGCTTTCTACTTGAATTTTCTTTCTCTATTTTCATTCCTAAAGCCAAAATAAAGAACAGTGGCTATCAGCTAAGGTTCTTCATAATTCCTTTGTTGACATTTTTCTTAGCCTTCTTCTTACCTCTCTTAACCTAAAATAATTATGGAAATTTTAAGCCTTAATCAAAGAATAACAAAGGGTAAACATGATGTTCTCCATCCTTCTAGTTTAGTCCTAAGGTTAGTAGCTATATCAGCTATACCTGATTGAATGTCAGGGTCAGGGTTCCTCAGCAATGAGGTTTAAGGAAGAGGTTCCATTTTTGCCCAGGACATAAGCCCAAATGTGCAGCACAGCCCTCCCATGCTCCTTCCTGCCTCCCCTTTATGCCAGTGACCATGCTGCGGCGGAGGGAAGAGAGAGACAGCTGTTTGGGTAACAAATCACTTTAAGTCACGTAAAAGAATGCAGGACCAAAATCTGAGCTAACAGGTTTTACTTCACAGTTTTGCCAGGCTCAGCAGAGGTAAATGAGTTACCAGGGCCCAGGTTCTGGACAGTGACATGCACAGTGGCCATAGCCCACACCGCTGCCTTGCTGCGCAGTTGTGACACACGGTCACAAGATCACAGGATGTAAACCTGAGTGACCAACACAATTCTACTGTCATTATTTCTTATCACGCTCCATTACCCTGAAAACTACCAAGAATTTTGGACGCCTGCTTTCTTGCCTTGGAAGTTTCCTTGATATTAAAGCATTGCCAACTTAACATCAAAAGATCAATACAGAAATTGTTCCCAGAGAAATGGCTAATCAAATTGTTTCATCTGTAATTGAATAGTTTTCCTTGGTGTTAATTAACAAACATTAATTTTCAAAATGAGAAGACCTTCAGGATAAAAACTTTTGGCTAATGGATAAAAGTTTCAGTTAACTTGATAATTATAAAATCCATGTTTAATCACAGGAACTGAATCTCTTTCAAGTTGTTTTTATGTTAACCAATGAAGAATTTTCAGGATTATATTAAAAAAAAATACCAACTTGCTCCACTATAAAACTTTTGCTGCCTCTTCTTCCTAAACATTTTTTTTCCTTAAATTTTCCTGTATGGACTGGCAGTTCTGCAGAAACATGAATAAAGAACTTCTAAGGAGGGGAATGTTTTAGACAGAGAAAAGACATCTTTTCCTGCTAGCCAACCCTCTCAATGCACAGTGAAAGCAGTAATCATAAGTCTTTGCATTTCTCTTTCTCTTTTAGGGGAGGACAGCAAGATGCAGATGTGAAATTTGATATTATGCACATCTACTCAGACTGTTACACAAGTCTTAGAGAAGCTATAAAATGTTCCCAATTTCTGCATGCTTAAAATGACCTTTTCAAATGATCTTTTTGAGTCTCTTGTCATAGACAATCCTTGGTCTCTTCCAACCTATCTTTTATTTTTCCTTTTGTTATTGCCTGAAACAGAGCTCTGTGCTCCCAAGCGGGTTTTGATAGTTGCAAATTGCTCATGTCAGCTTAGAAAAACCCATCCTTTCCTGTACTGTATGTCCTTTTATTTAATTTATAATAGTGAGGCAATTGGACCCTTTGCTTTTGTTCTCCATATAAAGTAACAGAAACCTAATAGGAGCAACCAGTGGAAAGGAAAACCTTACTGTAGGGCAGGAAAGAAATGTCCCTGTGACAGACACACACTGGGAAATCATGACCTGGTTTAGGTTCAGCCAAAGAGGTGGTTAATAGGGCAACTTAGTTCAAGAAGCAAGTTATATCAGGTTTTTGCATTCTTTGAGAGTGAGAAGAACAAGGGATGCCAGCACAAAAAAGGAAAGGAAAAAAAAAAGGTCACACAAGGAGAGGAAAGCAGCCTGCTTTCACCTTCTATTCGCAGTATATTTCCACTGCTGCCTTCTCATTTTGCAGATTCATGTTTGTCTGAACATTGACAGGAATCAATTGGCTTGTGCATTACTCGAGATAGACGCCCTGTACAAGAACAGGAGCAACTACGAGATACATGTTTTAACATTATTTTTCTATCAAGGTTCAAACCTGGGAGTCTACAGGTTTTAGCTGGGTTATTCAGCAAAAGTTACAGGCATTGGTACAAGTCAAAGAATCCCACTAATCTTGTGATCCTCTACGAGTAAACTGTGTGTATGGAAAGGAACTGAATTAAAATGCTATGCTGAGTGATAAAAAGGCAAACTGTGTGCTCGCTACTGCGGTGATGCATTTCCCCCTTCTCAGGCCACACTATGATCTGAGACGTGCATACATAAAGGAGACAGGTCTGTGGTTACTATCTTTTACAATCAAGTGGACAAACTTGATTGTAAAAGATAGTAACCAGAAAAATCCCCTGTAATTCCACTTCTTAATTTGTTTTTGTAAAGTATGATATGAAGTTATTAGTCTATAAAAAGAAGTACGAAAAATAAGTAAACATCACAAAATATTGTAGTAGTGCAGGCAATAAAAATGCAGGGTTCATATAGGAAGAATGCAAGCTTAGTATAAAGTTTATAAATGTCTCAAATCCATTACTGTCAAATACTAACATTTGCTTTACCTGTGTTAACAACTGAACACGTTTGTTAGCTCTCTGGTTTCATATTTATTCATGATTAGCATGTTACCCCACGTCAGTAGTTTGATATCGGTATTATACATGTGAAAAACATGTAATAGGAAATAATTCCTGTGATTGGTGATGACTCCATTAAACAATTTCCATTAAATTTGATCTTTTTGGAAATGTAATTGCATTTTCAAAAAATATACAAACAATATATCGAGTTTCAGTTTCTTCATTATTCTTAATGTACTACATTATTGATGTTGCCTCATTGACCTTGTCCCCTGAGGCAAGCACTGCTGACACCTTTTTTATTATTTTTCTCATTAATAAACATGTGCCTCCTTCACTGGCTCATGTACTTCTTCGACCATGTAGAGTGGATAAAGTGTATTTTATCATTCATTTATCTTTCATTGACTGTCGATTCTAAGTCTTTCCATGCCATCTTCCTATGAAAAGACCACTGGAGTGGTTAGTTTGTTGATTTTGTACCCATGTACATAACTTAGCTGTTTGTGTAAGAATTACAGGCTCTGTATTTGGACACTGCTATTGCTATTTTGTCTAGGAGAAAAGTATGTTAGTAATGTAATTTGCTAGTGATATCTCATTTTAAAATACAAATGCTAACACAGCACCAGAATGACAGGAATCCCTACGACTTTTGCCATCCTTCCCTAAATTTACCATGTCCCTTTTGCCTTTAACAAGCTTTCTAACACGCTTTGCAGTGAGATTTAACAGAGACTGGACTACAGATAACTCCATGGTTAGACACTAACCTACAGGGTAGCGCCACTAAATCTGTTATTCCAGATAAGGAAATTAAAAGGGAGATATTCTCTGTGACCTTTACAGTGTTCTTAGCCACTAGATCCACCAAAGGCAGAGAAAAAGACCTTCCTCTGCCACGTCATCCAGACATGCGCTTCCCCTACACTACATCATCTAAATGCAGATGTCTGTGTAGCATTTACTCAGCTCCCTCTTCTTCTGTCTTAGGCATACAAAGATGGTAAATACAGGGACAGTTTTAAAGTCTCTTGAGTGTATCCTCTACATAATTGCCATGTTTATCCATAATGATATAGGAAGTGTTCAGTCCAAAAAAACCCAAAAAACCCCAAGGTTAGGAGATAACACCCCTTCACTATTATAATTTAGTTTCATTGCCTCTGTAATTCAAAAAGTGAAGTCAATGCATTTTCTCTGCCTGATGGGGAAGATACAAAAGTAAAGGTCAAGGCTTTATCCGTCTGTGGTTCTGCCACTGACTTAGTGTATAATCTTGCACAAATCACTTTGAGCTGTTGTTTATCAGGTTCCTAACTAGAATAGCTAATGGCATCGTCCTGCTCTGCAAATAATTTTAGGTCTATGTCAATTCTAGTAGTTTAATAATGTTAAGCAACATTAATTTATTGGGCAATGCTTTAAAATGCCTTTTGTGTGCTTATTTTTCTGTAATAACATTTCCAAAACTGTTTTTATGTCATGACTGTAAAATGTATTTAAATTCCTTATTTTTATTATGTTATTTTCCCACAATTGGTAGTGAAAAGGGATTTTTTTTTCAGCAATGTGTGTTGTTTTCCTCTAATGCTGGCTTATGTCAATGACAAGTGATCTGAAAAGTCAGACCAAAAAAGCAATATAAAGGTAGAACTTGAAACTTTGACTTTATTCAGAATTGTTCACAAGTTGCATTCATTCAACCCAACTATTTATTCTTTTATCCTCTCATCCATTCATTCTCACATGCACTCTGCTACTGATCTATTCCCTGCATTATATATCAGTTTGCAAACCTCCAGGCACGTTCACTGCCCTTTTCACTGACTTACTAAAAACCTACCACCTGTTCACTCACTCACTCTTGGACAGAGCTGCCCTCAGCTTCAGACCCGGCTTCCGAGACAGTTTTGGTCTCCCCTCATTCCCTACTCTGCTCCTGTAGCTTCTCTCCCGTAGCTTATTTGCTTCTGAGTTTAATTAAGGACTGCAGGTTTAAGAGCACAGTCAGTTGTTACAGCTTTCTTTAACTCCTTTCTCTTGCTTAATTGCTTGGGGTTTTTTTTCCTGGCATAGACTGGATACAGCTTGCCTAGACTTAAAATACCCATGTGTACATTCAACCTCAACATGTTGTCTGAACTAAGTGTATTATGACTGAGTCAGTCTTTACATATTATTACTTTGCAGAAAGCATTATCTGTCCTTTTGATGATTAGACTTTATTATGCTTAGAGGTTTTTAAAAGCATGTTTCCTCCATGTCCTAGGAATACCCATTATGGAATTGATGTGGACATGTATTAATAATTGTTCATTATATGATCTCATTGCCACAGCATGCAGTATTTGGAAGATTATTATCTTTTTTAGGAAAACAAAATCAGTTATAATTACTGTGAGGACCAGTGTCTTTAGCCCTACACCACTACTTCACATACAACCCAGATTAATATTACAGACCTCTGGAAAACCTCTGAAATTTGTGTTGAAGGCCGTTTGTGTTTTAGTCCTGTGAAAGACAAGACTTATAATTGGAACTGATAGGAATTTTCAGCGGTGCAATTTATGGTACTAGCTGTATGTTCCCAACACTGTTATTATTAGTGTTTTCTTTTTATCAGCCAATCCCGCTTGGTAATATATTTTACCTGAAAGAAGGTTCTAAATGTGAATGATCTGGCATTTGACAAGGTACAAATATCAATTCCTTGTTTTACCTCCAGTCTTCAACTCTGCAAGACTTTCCAGGTTTTGCTGAGAATGGAGATTGAAAACTACATTATACAAATTAACAGTATAATTCTTAAGAGGTCATGAAATCTAATCTAGATAGAGTCAGAAATAATAGAAATTTTTTCTTGGTGCTAGCCAAGTTCCTTTGTGCTACTCTGGGTTTTTGGAAATTTGTGCAGACTGCAGGCCCCCTGGGAAAATCTGACAAAATCCCTGTGATTTTCCTGCTCAGAGCTAAGAACTGCCCAAGCCTAGACTTTGTAAAATGTGAGATTAAAAAAAGCATCCTTGTTTCTTCCCTATCATTTCATAGTTGTACCCCTCAGGAGATGCTCAAAGTCTACACTAGAGGGTTTTGCTAGCATATTAATACCAGCAGTCAGTCCCAGTGGAGATGCAGCTTAATCTTCTGATGGTATAAATTACAGCAATTGCCCAAATAAAATATGATAAGGATTTTTTATCATGCTACTGTATTTTTAGCAAGAATTTTCTGGCATGGGTTCATTTCATCCTTTTTTATGCTCCTGTAAGACTCAGGTTAAATCATCGGAAGTAGTTTTCCCCCTTCCTGGCAGACCATGGCTTCTTATCCCCTCCTGCTCCCTGCTGCTGTTCTCTCCCAGAGCTGGGTATGACTATTTTCTTCTCCATGCTTCATATCCAATGTTTTGATGGCATTATGATTCTGTTTGATGTCAATGGTGTGATGGACACTGGTTACCCAGCGTTAAGATGGCCTAAGTTAAATTACCATTTTGAAAATGTAGTGCAGGAAAATTGATTTCCTAGTTGTTTTCCACACAACAGACTCTTTGCTGGCTGTGCCAATATCCTCCTTCAGACTCTGCCATTTCACAGACCCTGAAATCTCGAGGTTTCTTTGCATCTAAACTTTCTTCCTCTAAGGTTACCATCATGTCTCCATGTCTTTAAGAGGGTCAATTTCCTCAATGATTTCTTCTTGATAGTGTTTCTTACCTGCAGCTAATGTGAAGTATTAGAGATTGACTATCATGTTATTGTAAGAATACAATGTTGTGTAATGCTGGAATGTAAAGGTCAGCCAGTAAAGCAAGTGCCAATAGCTGACAAACTAAATATTTTGTTCAGTCTTGCTTCAATGACTCCCGCTAACCAAGCTATGGCAATCCCACGACACTGGTATCACCTGTTCCACGGCAATAAAAAAACCCAATCCAAACCCCAATCCAAAAACAGACACCCATGTGTTGGTCCATGTCATTCATCGAAACAGTCACACCAGGCGTGCAGGGACACGATGGTAATCAATAACTCATCAGTGACGCAGCAGAAGGATCCCGGGTGAGAGCTGTGCATTTACTGACCTATTTTCTTTCCTTCTTTTATATACTGCCAAGCAGTCACCTAGGCGAACCTACGCTTTAAGGTGCAATAATTCTAGTAAGGTTTGCTTTCGATACGAGTTATTCCATTCCCATGGTGCCGAGAGGCTGGATCTCAGGTGCGGCTTTCCCTGCGGTCTGCGGAGAGCGGGTCCATCCTGCCCGAGACGAAAAGGCAGAGGAGGAGCAGCGGAATGCGACAAGTGGCCCTAGGTGCGAGGGGCTCCCGCGCGGCCCGGCTGAGCTGCGGGACACCGCACCTGCTGTCGGCACCGGCGCCTCGGTGCCTGGCCAAGCCGGCAGCCCCAGGTGCCGCGGGAGGAGCGGCGGGGCCGGGCCGTGACCGGCGGGTGTCACACGGCGCCGGGGCCGGGCGGGGGTCACACGGCGCTGTG